>JAFMPE010124646.1:3293-14178 GCA_024759925.1 Ficus religiosa | reverse complement strand
GAACTTTCTGCGGAACCAAACTACTAACCAATCCTTGGAACTTGTTGACCACATCACTATCCCCTGATGTATCATCATCTCCACCAAATGCTTTCAAACATGGCGACTCAATCACCAAGAATGAAGAACCAACCTCTTGTGCTGCGTTCTTGGCCGCCAAAAGATGTCCAAAAAAACTAACGCCAAAAATCTCTTGCAAAACCAAATTTCCAGCGACGTTCTCGTACTTCTCCTTGTTAACCTTGTCCATAAAACTTCTTCTGAGAACCTCAAACGACGAAGTGGGAAGTGGATTCTCAACGCCATCAGCTAATTCACCCTCTTCAGTAAGAATCTCGGTCCCGTGAGAAAGACCCACCTGGGCAACCACAGCTTCGGGCCTAACCTCCCTAATTAAACACTTGATATCCAAAGCTGACCGCTCAGATAAACTCTGAACAGAAAGAATGTATATCACAGATTGATTTTTCTGATCCCGAACCGCATAGACAAACTGTTTAGTCCGTTCAGGTATCGGAAGTTTTCGAACCAATTCACGGGACGCTCTAAGATCGTCGAATTTGAGCACCGAAAAGGGCCAAAGATTTTGCAGGTTCCACACAAACCCAAGTGCCATCACATCACAACAAGATCGAAATAGCTAGTTCGAAGTACAATCAATTTCACAAAAATGAAACACCGAAAACACCTCTTTTTGCTCACCCTGATGAACAGAATCAGACAAAATTTCCCAGTTTCGCAGTCCTAAATCTCCTTTCTTCTTTTCTGACCAACCAAACAAAAAAACGAAGCAAAAACGCAATTCAAAACCTAAAGTTCCAAACTTTTATCTCAATTATTTCAGAATTATCTATCCATTTATCAGAATCGAACACGGAAAGTATATAATTGCTTACCCAGATGGACGGGTAAGATTTCGCAGTCTTAAGCCTTCTACACTTCCTTTCTTCCTTCCTTGTTTTCCGATCAACCAAACACACAAAGAAGAGAAAACCCGCCTTAAACCCTAAAACACCCCCAATACCAGAAATACAAAAGAAGATCGTAAATCTGTCTATAAGAATAGTTCGTTACTTTCGGGCACATCAAAGTTTCCCGGGAAAACGGAATCCAGCACAGAAAATCTGGAGATTTTGAGATGGAGAGAAACAATCGGGAAAAGAAAAGGGGAAGATTTTCGATTGGGTTTTTGAAGGTTGTACCTTTTGGTTGGCTTTTGATTTTCTCCGCTAACAAACTATTCTCCTGTGCTGTGGGATTTTTTTTTTTTTTTTTTTGGGTGTCTCATAATACCTGCGATTTGTTGTGTCGGACGTGCAATGATCAATTTAAAAGACCGAAATACCCATAATGGTCCAAGTTTATTACAAACTACCCAGCCAGACTTTGACTACGAACTGTGGCACAATCCCGCATAAGTTACTGTCGCCGAATTTTCCATTGCGCCTTTTTTTTTTTAATTTTTTTTACATGCTCGGGTCCGAAAGAGCAAATGTCCTTATCCAAAACTCCCAATTTTTTTTTATTAAATTTTATCTTTTTTAATTTTAAAAAAATTCAGATTTTAAAAGTATATAATTTTATTATTTTATATCAAAATAAGATGATTCTTATGTCAAAATACTTATAACGACGATATGAGTAAGATAAGATCTATTTTATATTTTTTTCTTGAACTCCTTTCAAATTTTTGTACTATTTTCTATATTATAGAACTTTTTCAAAAATCTTCCCCCCCCTCCCAAACATATATTTCCAATTCAATTTTCAAAATACCATCTTCAGACGTCTCCCAAACGGACCCTAATTGTTTGATTGATTATTAAATTCTTACGTTTTAGTTGAAGTTCTTTTTTCCTAATTGAAATGATGT
Source organism: Ficus religiosa (assembly GCA_024759925.1). Taxonomy (NCBI): domain Eukaryota; kingdom Viridiplantae; phylum Streptophyta; class Magnoliopsida; order Rosales; family Moraceae; genus Ficus; species Ficus religiosa. The sequence continues at coordinate 12,305 of JAFMPE010124646.1, read as the reverse complement.
TAAATTCATAAAATATACAAAAATGTTACTTTTTTAACGAGATCTGTTAATTACTGTTAACGGATTGACTTAATTATTTGATTGGTTACTAAATTTTACATTTGTGACATTTTGATCCCCATCATAAAGCTGTGAGCTTCTTATTGATACATACGGAACTTCCATCATCCCTCGCTTAGAGATGTTGGCCCCTGGCCCTTACTCGGATGCTCCCACGGCAGATTCAACAAAGTACGACGCCGAAAAGAGTAGAGCCGATAAGAATCTTGTAAACATGGCTTACTGGACACACAGTGCCTCCTTTTTTTTTTGGTATTTTGTATTTTTTGCTTTTTTGTTTGTTTGTTTTTTTGTTTTTGTGCCAATGCTCTACACTGGAGTTTGCTTTTGCATCAAATGGAAAGGGAAGTGAGTAGTCTTTTTTTTTTTTTTTTTTTTTCACTTAATCATATATTGACGTACACAGTGAGAAATGAGATTTTAGTAGTCCTCACATAGTATAGAGAATGAAGAAGGGGAAAGCCAATATTTACATATCCTTGGTATTGATTTCTTATTAAAGAGAACACATATCAAATTTATTCATATACTCTTAATAAGTTTGCATGTGCTGATTTATTTTTTTTAATTATGTAAAATGATATTTTAGTAATTACATTAATAATATTATCATGGGAATGAAAGGAAAAAACTGCCAAGGAATTGAAATTATTTCTTTTTACACCATCCAATATGCAAGTAAACATTAGAAAGAGAATCAATGATTCTCCGTTCTATTCTATTACTTTACTTTCCAATTACATTACTTTTCCCATTACATTCATTTACGGTTTAGTAAACGCACTCTCAGATCAGAGATTTTTTATTACATTCATTTACAGTTTAGTAAAAGCACCCTCATATCAGAGAAATTATCTGATCCTCTTACTTTCTCATGTGAGTTTGGTATTGAATAGCCCTACGGATGGTCCATGTAACTGGGATAGACTATCCACGATGTCTTTTGAATTCGGTCTATGGGAGAGGCCCCCAATTTGAAGACCAAGATCTTGGAGGAATCTTTTTAATCAATAAAACGATTCCATTAGGAAAATATAAAAAATTAGAAGAAAGTATATTTTCCAAACCGAATCGCCCTTTAATATAAAGTAGTTTTAAGAATGTTATTTTTCATTCTAATTTTTTAATATTAATTTCACGTGATAATAAGTCGTCATTTTAATTGATAAATATAATCCATTAATATAGATAGACGTGGTAATGAATAAGAATTGTCCAGGCACTCCTCATCAAAGGCTTCGACTACGTACTTGTTTGGAGAAGTCCATGGCCAGAAGAGAGGTGTCTCTCAGAAGATTTTCTCGACGAGTTGAGAAGGCAAGGTGTTCTGTGCGTATGGTTCCTTTGGCAATGTTTTTGAAAGCTGTTGTTGTTGTTATTATTATTATTATTATTATTTTAATGTACAAATAAAATTAAGTTGGAAGTTACTTTTACACAACAAATATATTAATAAATTTAACAGATGTCAATAAAAGGGCTATTATTTAATGCAACATATTTCTCATAAATTCAAGAGTCAAGGAAGGCGCAAAAAAATAAAAAAAAAATAAAAAAGTTGAGGATTAAATTGTCAAACTCAACGAGAGTCCCAAAAAAGCCTTTATTCTCGCAAAGGAAAGGGAATTCATGCTTCCATTTAGTTATTTAGTTATTTATTTATCTATTTAGGCAATATCTTACAAGAAATTTTAGCACATAACAACATGGCGATGCTGAAGAAACAGAAAACAGAGCAAGTAGTGGTCTCATCTTTACCCCTCGTCGGTGTCTTGTGGAGAAATGGCTATGTTGACCTGGGCCACAGGCACGTCGGTCTCTATAATCTGTATATTTGTTTCTTCATGACTGGTAAAAGTGGAGCTTATGTGGAGATTCCAAACAGGTAAAGCTGAGAGCTTGACATTGAACCAGCCCAGAAAGTGGTTCACTACCAATATAGCAGGATACATATACCAGAAGAGAGCTTGCGGAAACACAAGCGAACACACATGCAAAACGGCGAGGTGAGGAGAGAAGTCGCCGAATCGGAAGCGAATGAGGGCTGAGTTGGGCCAAGGACGAAAGCGGAGGATGAAAGTTGTGGAAGTGGAAGAGAAGAAGAGAAGTAGGAGAACGTGGAAAGAGACCTTGGTCCAAGAGGTTTGGTTGGGGTATTTCAACAGGCTGAAAGCGTCCCAGTCCCAGGGATGAGCTCCTGAGATAGATTTGAGGAGGTTGATGATGATCGGGATGACGAATCGGAGATCAAATCCGCCTCTCATTTTCTAAGATTGAGTGTCTGCAAAGTAGAGAGAAGGGAAGATAAAGAGGTTAGACAAAGAAAGGTAAACTGCGTTATGTTTGTTTTGGAAAGACGAGTGAGGGGTTTTTATAGTGGTAGAAAAGGGCCGTCAAGTCATAGCAGCTAGAGACACAACAAGCAAGGCGGGGGGTGGTGGGAAATTGGCGAAAGGGACAGGGGCCGCGGAAATTGGTTAAAATGACTAAACTGGACATTGCGGAGGAGGGAAATTGGCTAAAGGACAATGACTAAACTGGAAATTGGTTAAAATGAATAAACTGGAAATTACGGCGGTGGGAAATTGGCGAAAGGGTCAGGGGGGTGGAAATTGGTCAAAATGACTAAACTGGAAATTGGTTAAAATGACTAAACTGGACATTACTGGGGTGGGAAATTGGTTAAAATGACTAAACTGGACACTGGACAGTCATGTAATTTCCACTCATCAGTACAACTCCTCAGCAAAAAACATATTAAAGTTTTTCCTCAAGTTGTCTATTGTATGGCCCGTTTGGGGAGACATCTAGATATGATGTTTTGGATGTTAGTTTGCAAATGTATGTTTGAAGGGAAAACTTTTAGAAAAGTTATGTAGTCTAGAAAAAAACGTAAAAATTTGAGATGTGTTCGGAAACAAAATGTATATGCAAAATGGATATTGTCTTGTTCGTCTATTCGCTACAAGCATTTTGACATTAAAATTATCTCATTTTTAAGATTGAGAAAGTTTAATATAAAATTGAGATTTTAAAATTCAAATGATATTTTATCATATGGAAATGGGATCACAAATGGAGTCTTAGTCCTTGTACCATTGGTACCCCTTGCAAAGCCGGTTGCTTGGGCCATGTCAAACACCGATGATAGCATTTTCAGTAGGTTATTTGAAACGAAACGTCCTTTCTCGCTATCATAAAAACTATATAAAAAAACATAAATAAATAAAAAAATAAGCTGAATAAGGTTGCGGACAGCACCACCCCCCCCCTCTCCCTCCCCCTCTTTAAAGGGCAAAAATTGTGATTTAGATTTATTTATTTGAAAGAGAAAATTACCTAAGTAACTACATTTTTTTTTTCATTTATTGACTAATATGATATAAATTCCTCTCCTTGTTGACTAGTATGACACAAACTTTAATTTTATTAGTGTATGATTTGTGTTATATTGATCTAATATTAAATCTTTATGTTATATTAATGTAATGATAATTCAATTGTGTCGTATAGGTGCTTCCCTTTATCAAAAAAACAACATTAACTACAATTTTTTTTAAAAGGTAAAAGGTCCCCTTAACTACAAGTTTTACGAGTGCTACATGCTTTAGTCAAGAGAGGGAGTAGACTTTCAAAGTCGCCAAAACTCTATTCCCACCCCCCCTCCTTTTTTTTTTTTTTTTTTTTGTGGTCTAAACGGGGAGAGCTCTCTATTTGCGAGGGTTTCCCACCGATTATGGTCCTCTGTTGGCTCCGACGTTCCGTAAATGGGACCTACGCTAAATGGGACCTTAAAGTCTATTTCGTCCAATTTTTGATTGGAAAAGGAGTCATACATGGACACGGCAACCAAAGAGGCGGAAAATTCTCTTTCTTGACAGAAAAATTAGAAGATGGGGCCATTATGACAGAGTTATGCCGACACGGAGCTTTGTGTGGAAGGTGGAGGAGGTCGGATTTCTTTTATTCCTTTTTAATTTTATGCTCACGTTGGATCCACGTGGGCCTCACAAGAAGGTGGGGCTCACTCTCTAAGGGGGCATACAGGTCTGTCTCCAAACTGAGTTTTAAATAAATCTTAATTTCAGAACTCTCAAATTTACAACTCATTTTCTCTTTTTTTTTTTTTAACTCAAATTTTAAAGTCTATAACTTTATTTTTTTCAATTAGAAGTAAGATGATTCATATGTCAAAATACTCGCAAAGATAAGATAAACGCAACAAGATCCATTTTATATTTTTTTTAAATACATTTGAATTTTTTTTACTATTTTCTATATCACAATTTATTTTTAATTTATATTTCAATCAAATACATATTTTCAAACCAATATTCAAAACTCTATCTCCTAAAGTCCTCCTAAGCGGGCCTTGAGTACTCTAATATCTAGAAAGAGCACTTCACTTTGTCTTGAGAGGTCATAACCTTACTATGATATGCCAAAATTTTAAGGTTAAAAACACTCATTTTTCAACTTTTTGTAAGTAAATCTAGGAAAACTTACATAGTATTTTCCCTTTATTTTTCAAAAAAAAAAAAAAAAAAAAACGTAAAAAAGAAACTATGGATTTAGCCAGCCTTAGAAAAACGGAGGGAGTGAACGAGAGATATTGAGAAGAGCGTTCTTAACTGGAGGTTCGGCGCATCAACGAGTCTCATATATTCTATTTAAATATGAATACATTTGAACAATAAACCCAATATAATTATTATTTATCATTATTTATTTCTACTTTATTAATTTCATCATATACTCTTTCTCTCTCCTTTTCTATTTATTTTTATCAATCACGTCACATATTCTCTCTCTCATCAACAACCCAAACATACATTGCATTTGAATACAATGTGACGAAAATATCAAAACGCATATGGTATTCGTTTGTATCTTCAAATCTCTTTTAAAAACTCTCAAACTTTACAAGTCCAAAATTTTTGTTATATCAAGTTGAAATGAGATGATTAAATCGTATAGAATGATTAGAGTAACGAAATAAGATCCATATTATTATTTTTTCCAAATGTATTATAAGTTTTTATAATTTTTAATTATCACAGTTCATTTTTAACCAACGTACAACTGCAAACATTTACTTATTTTCAATTAAAAGATTTTCAAAACTCCAATTACAGTAAATACTATAAACGCCATCTTATATTTGTTTCGCAGTCAAAGTTGGCTTGGTTAGCTGACCATAACGTATAATTAAAATAGAATATTCTTGAAGGATATTTAAATAATATAGGAACAAAGAAACCATGCATAGTCACGTAGCACACAAAGAAGTTCCATACATTAGTAAATAAAATTTTATTACATAACGCCATATATTTAATTAAAAAAACATTTGTATTTTCTTAAGGGGGAAAAAAAAAAGAGCATATATTTTCTCCCAGTTTAGTACGCAAGCAAATATAGTATAATTGAAAGTTTTGACTTATATTACATGTTTTGTGTTTTCGGTTTATCCATTTAATATTGTTTCCCTTTTGCTGTCGTTTTGACGTTTTCCATATTCGTGTTGTTTATTTTCTTGTGATGTTCGTTATTGAGGTTCAAACATGCTATATGCCAAAAGGAATAGTTGTCGGCTCCAAAACGAGAGGGGACGTACTTTAGGTGATCAATTCCAAATTTCAATCAGAATAATCATTTACAAATTTCCAGCTTTCCACTATCCAATTTTGCCAAAATGGCCCAATTGAATGGTTCAGTCAAATGTTTTCCAAATGATTGAAACAAATCAGCTAATTGAAGGTCGTCACCTTCTTCTTTTCTTTTGTTTTGTTTTTTTTTTTTTCCTTCTCAAATTAGAGGATTCGGACTTTTCACCTCATATTGATAGAAATACTCCATGAACTATAATATATTATCATATTTGCTCATTTTGTCAGTTAAATTGATGAAAATTATTGGTATGACAACAATTAAAGTACAATTCAATTATGACAAATTTTGTTTTTGTCTCTTAAACTTTAATATTCTTGTAACTTTTTTTTTTTGTTTCCAACAAAAGTGGAAAAAGGAATTCAGGTTTTTTTTTCTTTTTTTCTCTTTTTATTTATTTATTTATTTTATTATTTTTTTTCCTCTGTTACTAACAGAGAGTTTAGATCAGAATCCACGACATTTCTAAGAATCCCCCACGATCAGCTATAATAGGTAACCTAAAGGAGCCGCCAATATTGTCTAAATCTAATCTAACCAGTAAAGGGGGGAAAATCATACCAATTCATCTCGGTAATGTGCGGGCTTTGAAAAGCCAACCTAATTAAGATCTTAAGTCCATAATAATTAAATAATTAATGCAATTACAGCGGAGAGCTTGACGTATAGCGGGGACAATGTGTTATTACAAAGAGGGCATACACTGAAGATAGTTTTTAAAGGACTTATATAAGGATGAATTAGCATGTAATGGGAAAAAAATGAGAAAATATATAAAGTCTTATAAGTAGAGTTAAAAAAATTCATTAAGCATGGAAGTCCACACTTAATCATGGGTGGCTCTGTCCCTATTTATGTGTCAACATAAACATGTGTTAAATTATTCTTTGATGTTCATATTTCTTCTCTCTTCTTTTTAGTTTTATTTTTTAAATTTTTAAACGGACAGAGAAAGAGAAAATTCCTTGAAGCACCCACGATATTACACATGTGTACGTAGTAATAATGATGTAGGATGTAGTCTTTCAAAACCGTGAGAAAAGTTAGATGAACCGTGATCTCCTCACGCTTCAAATTCCATTTACTTAATAAAGTTTCAATTCCATTTTTGATCACTAAAACAATACATCAAATCTTATTTTGGTAATAATTATTAAAATGTCTCATAATGATGTGTCTCAAATCAACTATTCTATCCATTTGAATGTTAAAATCTCGATCGAAAATATTTTGTGATCATGACCATATGCAATATAGTGAAGGAATAATTTTGTAATTTTATATTGCACGATTGTGAAGGAAAAAAACCGTATTTTTTTTTATTGAGATTTCGATAATCAAATGAATAAAACAAACAAATATGAGATAATTTGATTAGATTTGAGTATTTATTCTGGAACTTTTTCAAAATCAGAAACTAAAATGAGATTTGACCTATAATTTGGGACTAAAACTAGAATTAATTCTATGCTCATGGAATCACATTGTAGGAATTGTTTTGAAAAATAAAAATAATAGTGCCAACAATCAATTTGGCACTCCTGTTCACAATTTCTTATGCTGACACAAATTTAAATAGAGCTTGCTACCACGAGTTATTGCTCGATTTCCTTGCAGCAGGATTTTAACGTTACAAACGAGCGACTCTTCCTTCTTTACCAGATTAAATACCCAAAAGGGTAAATCTCTCTCTCTCTCTCTCTCTCTCTCTCTCTTTTTTTTTCAATTGTTTGAATGTTTTCTCCTAGAATTTTTATTCTAGGCAAAATTTTTAACGGGGCATGCATCCACTTTGTTTCTTTACTAGAGGAAGTAAGATGTAGCTAGCGGAGCAAATCAAGCAGCAACCATTTGACCAAGCAACGTTTCTTTTTAGCAAAATCAAGCGTTAACCTTTTTGTAGAAGTGCACCGAAATTTTAGACTCTCTCAACAGTGTCTATGATCATCTATTATATTAATTTAAAAGAAAACCTACTAGGTTTCAAATTTAAAACCTAAACTTGCTTTTGATTTGCCGGTTGGAGATGAAATTTTTAAGTTGAAATTTGTTGACTTTTCAGAAACTAGTAATTAATTTTGTTAACTTTTCAGAAAAAGACAAAAATTGATATGAAAAAGTACAATTTAATTGAAGTTAAATTTAAATACCAGACAAAACATAAGATTATGAATTCCCTTTTCTCTGGTTGATGTTAGCTCCACGAGTTTATAAGCGGGGCTACTTGTTTACTCTCATTTTTGTTCTCCGTTCTCAATTTAAATTCGAAATAGGATGGAGGAGAGAAATAACCTTCTAATTTTATGGACCTGACGTGACTGCGGACAGGTTTACTTGAAGAAATATCTGAGAAGTTTGCAATGAGGAATTTCCCGGGAAAACAAATATTACGTACTTGCAGGAACAGTCCCACTCATATAGAGATATATAAAATGACTATTAATTACTCTAATTCCATAGACTTTCTTATATTTTGCCCCGCAAAATGCGACCCTTTTCTAATTTATATTTTCATTATTTGTTAAGTTGTTTCATATATATTTGTAAGCTAAGCTTACCTTATGCTTGCAGGATACAAAGGGCAATAGTTAATTTCATGTCTTGGTAAATAGTGCTACGGATATTTTCAATTTTCCTGTTAGCTCCATCATGTCGCCCCTTTAGTGCCTCGGTCGTGAAATAATTTTTTAATATTATCTCTTTGAACATGGTTGAAAAGTGCATCAATCTTCTAAGTACTAAAAAAGACAAAAAAACAAAAAAACAAAAAAAAAAAAAAGAAAGAAAGAAAGAAAGAAAAAAAGCCATGTGGCAATTACTGTGTCACGTGTTTTTTTTTTTTTTTTTTTCAATCCAAAAAGAATGCACATCCAATTTCAGGTTAATTGGAATTCTTATGTACTTCAGTAAAATTTAGATCGTCGATCACCTGTTCAAAAATTTTATATGCTGAAGAACGAATTATTAACCAATTATAAGTAAGTTTACAGGCTTTGTTTTTGATTACTGAAAAAAAAAAAAAAAAGAGAAATGAACTGTGTTTATTAATTAGTTTTGAATCCCATAGTTAAAAAAAAAAAAAAAAAAAAAAAAGTGTTGAAGCCCTAGTAGTCACAACTTGAGTTTGAGACTCGTAATTGATATATATTGTCCGACACACGAATCAACCATCTTCAGCTCATAAAAGACCTTTTGGTTTTCACCTGCCGACATTAGAGTCTTTTCTCATCGTGTCATACAATATGATATATCTATGCATATATAGAGTTATACAAGCACACA
>JAFMPE010124634.1:0-10885 GCA_024759925.1 Ficus religiosa | reverse complement strand
CTACTAATCATCCTCATCGTCATCCTCGCCGTCGTCTTCATTGCCACCGTGCACATCCACGACCACAGCAACAGCATTACCTACAAGCAGTACTTTTGTGCCACTTTCATCGTGAATGTCTTATGGCTTGCTTGGTAACTAAGTTCAACTCCAATTAAACTGTACTTTTTCATCTCAATTTTTATCTTTTTCTGAAATATCAATAAAATTTATAACTACTTTTTAAAAAGTCAACTCAACTCGAACTTAAAAATTTCAACTCAACTCAAACTCAATTCATTCACCAAACACAGCATTAATTATGTAATTTTTTTTTTCCTTTAGCTAAGCTAGCTCGCTCTTGTAAATTAAACTCTCCTTTCTCCTTTGTCTAAAATATAACTACTACAATTCATTTCTGTGTATTTTTTTGGCCAATTATTTAATTATGGATTCGTGTGTATACTTGGTCTAAGTTCTGAAGAGCTTACGCCACTTCGTTTTTTCCATGTCTTGTTGATTTTTAAACAGCGTTTTGTATTTTTTTTTTTTTTTTTTAATTTGACACTAGTGTCTCTCGTCATTTTATTAAAAGAAGATTTCGCGTGCATTTGTCTTGGTGTCAGTGTTAAAAGTCTTGGTCCAAGTCTTCCTCCAGTGGCATTTTATTAGACATAAAAAAATGATGCATGTGGAAGCCGAAGAAGGTTTTTGGTCAATATATAATAACCCCGAAAATAAAGGCAATATTATCAGTAGTCTAATACCGTGGGTTGCATGGTGGGGAAAAAAAATGTTAAAGACAAATCATAAAGACAGATAATATAAATTAAAGGTGGTCGATTAAGATAGATAATATAATTACAATAAATTTATAAATTTAATTTGTTTTTATGCTATTAAATTATTTGAATATATACATTCAAATTCATATTAATATGTCGCAGTTATATATATAAGCATGCACACACAGAGTTTTGGAATATGAAATTTTTTCCAGTCAATCGTACTATTGTCACTCATGTTTAATTTTCTTCATTTTTTTCTTATGATCTGTCTTCCTCCAGTGGCATTTTATTAGACATAAAAAATGATGTGGAAGCCAAAAAAGGTTTTTGGTCAATATATAACAACCCCGAAAATAAAGGCAATATTATCAGTGGTCTAATACTCTAATACCGTGGGTTGCATGGTGGGGAAAAAAGTTAAAGACAAATCATAAAGATAGATAATATAAATTAAAGGTAGTCTATTAAGATAGATAATATAATTACAATAAATTTAAAAATTTAGTTTGTTTTTATACTATTAAATTATTTGAATATATACATTCAAATTCATATTAATATGTTGCAGTTATATATATAAGCATACACACACAGAGCTTTGGAATATGAAACTTTTTCCAGTCGATCGTACTATTGTCACTCATGTTTAATTTTCTTCATTTTTTTCTTCTGATCTGTCATAATGACAAAAAATATATACATTAATAATAATATTAGTAAGTTGATTTTTGTAACTAAAATTAAAATAATTATTGTTATTTGATATATACTTATATGTGAAAGATAATATTACCTAGTATCCTTTTGTTTTGCTTTGTTTTTTTTTTGTTTTTTTTTTTGTTTTTTTTGAGTAGTCACTCGGAGATACAATTTGAACTTGTGGTGAAAGAGGTTGATGTTGAGGGCTGAAATAATAATAAATACAATTATATGGTAGGTAATGATTTATAAATATATATGTTGAGTGAGGAAATTAAAAAATCGAAGAAAAAAATATGAATATTAATGTACCTTGATTCCACTTCTTCGATGATAGGTTTGTTGAAAGTGATCTATTTTTTTGCTGTCTTATTGCTTTCTGGTGTTTATGGATCAAAAGAGATTAATGATAGTGGAATTTATTTGGAAGGTTCAGTAGTTGGTGTGGGTAATAACATAAATGGGTCATTATGGTCAAAGGATTTTACAATAGTTGCATCAATAAGAGTACCTTTGTGACGAAATTGGAAGAGAAATATTTTTGATATGCCTTTGAGTTGGTTAAGTATATAAGGAATGATATTTGGATCAGTGTATCCTTCTTGGATTGTTAATATACGACAAGGTTTATTTATTAATGATTGTACGGTTTTTCCAAACATTATAATGTTCATTCCTCCGGTGATGTCTTCAAATATTCATGCATTGATTTTGTACCTATTGAAAAAATTGAAATTTTATTTCATTTTTAATTATTTTGATATATGTATATATTATGATAAAAGTGAAGAATATTATCAGGTGATTGGCATTGTAGTTAAGTATCCATGAGTGTCACACTACCTTGAGGTTTCTGATTTTATTTGTCTATAGCATCTTGGACAAGCATTATAGAACCAACCTTGACAAGCACCAAGTTCAGTAATATTTGCTTTGACAATGAATTTCGTATCATATTGGATAGATAAATAATGTTTATTGAATTATATTTTATAGTTCGTATGTGATAAATAAATATTTACCTGATTTTGATATGGATCTAAAGATTGAACAAGTCAACATTGTAAACTAATTAGCAAGTGTATAGTGCACCAGTTACATTCAAAGATGTAATTATTTTTTCAATTTCAACTATTTTACCATTACAATTTTGCAACTTAAATTTTAAAAGTACATAACTTTACATATACAAGCTCATATGGGATTATATTTTTTTATATTGCATAGAATTCATGACGAATGAAACAAAGCTCTATATTGATTTTTTTTTTCTTCTGAACACACTTCAAGTTTTTACACTTTTGATCGATGGACGGCCTTTTGATGCCACTACTCTCTAGACATCTTGTTGCAAGCTCCGCCACTGCTTCTATTTGTTCCATCTCATCTTCATTGCAAATGATCCCGGAATCTAAGATTGTATCCACATAATTATGGCGGTTTTCTATCACTTTTGAAATGACGTATTGAAGGATGTTACTCTTTGCTCCAGTTTCTACCATTTGATATCGGCTTCTCTCCTGTTATGAGCTCAACAAGAACAACACCAAAGCTGTACGCATCGCTCTTTGTAGTCAAAGTGCCCTTGTTCAGATACTCTGAATCTAGGTATCCGAGAGTTCCTTGAACCGTTGTGGCTATGCCGGTGTGCCCCGGTGGAATGAGAACTGAGGCTCCAAAGTCCGACACTTTAGCAGTGTAATTTTCGTCCAAGAGAATGTTGGTCGACTTGATATCTTTATGAATGATCGGAGGGTGAGCCAGAGAATGCAAATAGTCAAGTGCAATTGCAACTTCCGTTCCAATTCTCAAGCGGGCTTTCCACAAATTTGGCAAGGCCGATTTCTTGCTGTGAATGCGTTGCGAGAGCGTTCCATGGGATACAAGTTCATAAAGCAAGAGTGGGATTTTGGTCTCTTGACATAAGCCTTGGAGTTTGACGACATTCCTGTGGTTAACTTGTGAAACAATGCCTATTTCTTCGTGGAATTGCTGTCTGTTTATTTGGATCTTATCGTCTTCTTTCGGCTTCTTGACCGCAACTGGGATACTTCTTTCATCGATTAGAATTGATCCCTTATAAACCGAAGTAAATCCTCCTCTGCCAAGATGCTGACTTTCCACGTAATTGTTGGTTGCTTTGGCCAAGTCCACCTTGCTGAAGATCCTTACTCTTTGGTGCTTCAACATCAACCCCCCATTTTCTCTAAATAATTTTTTGCGTTTTCTCCTCTTGCAATCGTTGACAATGAATAGAGCTACAATCGCAACGAAAATGATTGCTCCAATAACTGTGAGCAAAAATAATTATAATTAGATAAGTTTTCAGCTGTGAACCCTTGTATGTGGTTGTTTGTGTTGAAAATCGTTCAAAAGACAAACAATAAGATACAACGCTTAATCGGGACTCGAGAATTTAAAGAAAACCTCAAAGAAAATTCTTTATAATTAATGAAAGAGTTAACATGTTAATATATATATATATATATACTTGAAGCAATAGCTGTATGGTAAATTCCTGGTTCTTTGCACTCATCAATATCTAGCAGGAAAAAAAAAAAATTTAACCGTTAATTATCCGATTTAGCAAAAGTAACCAAAAGATGAACCCTATTTGGTTATGACACAAGGGATGTATGATATAATAGAGAGTAGTGCTAGGGATATCCAACTTTATTCATGTAGCAGTGAATTGTAATTGTTATTTTATATATATATATATATATCTATAATTTTTAATAATAATTGAGGTGTTTATTTTTATACCCCATTCCACCAAACAAAATCATTTCTGAAGTTTCTTAGTGGGGGTATGATAAAAGTATAAGATAAACCTTTTGTTTTAGAAATATATATAATTTTGATTTTGAAATTTCAGTGCTTTCTTATTAAATGGAATTGAAATTTTGAAATTTGGGTGGATTTGCTTACCTCCATTTAAGTTAGTGTGGCTTTGACAGCAGTTGGTATTAAAACAAAATAATTGGAATGACTATTTCTTCTTAAGGTAAATTTCACTTTTGGTCCCGGACCCACAAGTTTAATTTTGTTTTAATTCCTAAACTTTAAAACATCTCAGAGTGAAGTGTCAAAACTATTTAATTGTCTAACAATAGTCCTTATATCCAAAACACTGCTAAAAGAATGATATGTTGTTACCACACATGAAGATCAAAAGTTTATCTAAATTAGGGCTAATTTTATTGTTTTTCACGTCCTAAAACCTTCCTGTTAAATTTATATTTCAATTTTAGAAGCTGCAAATTCTCAAAATGTACGTGATGTTGATGACGAGAAAACTATTGTTGGACAAATAGTTTGAGAACTCATTATGAGATGTCATAAAATTTGGAAACTTAAATATCATTCGACCTACAATTCATTAACTTAACTGAAATAAATGCTACGTAATTCAACCACACAATAAAATTGAAAAGATGACCTTGGCATCCATGTTGGAGTTATGGATTTCCTCTAAATCCTTGCAAGCAATGGCAGTGATATCCCTGAGCGTTGTCGGAGTAAGAGCAGTTAGTATTTTCCTCACATGCACAAGTACTCGATCCGATGTTCAGTCTGGCTTCCTCACACGTCTTGCTGTCCACCAACCAGTCCAGCAGAAGACTCGAATTCTCAAGCTTTAGTGGCCCAAAATCTAGTCGCAAAGGTCTTCTGGTCAACCAAGAAGGCGAAATCGCAAGGGTTGAAGTCCCAAGTGTTGCTGTGATTGAACACATTCCCAAGCGATATGTTGAGAGTCTTGAGGTTCTTAGGAACGGAGGTCTGGCAGCAGCCGAAGCCTGAACAAGACCCCTCCACGGTCAGGTTAACGGGCTTGTAGTTTTCAGAAGACAACTTAGGAAATTATAAATTTAAACATAATTATCATATATATTAATTTTATTTTAAGTCATTTTGGTACTATAATTATTAGGGTCACAATTTTAGGAAGAAGTGAAAAAGTAATAGAAAATTGAAACTATTCTCTTGCTATTCTTTTTCTTATTCTTTTCCCCATACACCCCCCCCCCCCCCCCCAACCCCTCTTTTTTTTCTTTTTTTTTTTTTTGTATAATACGTCCTTTTTCTTTTTCAAATCTTTGTTTGCCTGAACAAGACCCCTCCACGGTCAGGTTAAACTTGATTGGTATAGTTTTCTATCTCAACTCCTTTTAGCTAAGTGTATATATTAGTGTGTATGTGTTTTTTTTTTTTTTTTTCTTTTCTTTCTAGATAGATATTATAATTTTTAAATCAAGAAAAATGAATATCTTTAGTTACTTAGAATTAATGGAAGTCATTTGATTTTAATGATTGTGATTTTGTCCGTGAATGCAAAAAAGTATTAAACTTTCATAAAATAGAGATTAAAATTTGGTTCTTAGAGTTTGCAAACAGACTTAGCTACTACTAATTAGTTGCTAAAAGTTTATGAAGAAATTGCTCAGTGGCTAAGAGTTGGTCGCTATGAAATTAAAATTAAAAAATTTAGTGACTAACTATTAGTTGCTAAATTGAATCTTTTGGTGACCAATCTATTAGTCACAAAATGCGTAAGAATTTATGCAATAGTAACTAGCTATTAGTCGTTAATAAGTTTTTATGTAGTTGGCAAAAGTAAATTTGGTCTAATATTTGGTCCCCTTCAAGTTTTATTGTGACTAATTAGAAAATCTTTTGCTAAATTTTCGGTCACTGAAGGCAAATTATTTAGCAATTACAAATTTTTAGTCGCAAAAGACTTCTTACGACCGACATTCAGTGACTAAGGCATGACTAATTGTTTTAGTCATAAAAAGTTTTTTGTTACTAAATTTGAACTTTCCGTGACTAAAAATGTAGTTGTTGAAGGTAAAATTTCTTGTAGTAGACTTTGTTTTCCAGACAATCTAAAACTCATCTCATGAGTAGACTTAGAGAAACAGGGGAGAAAGAGAGAAGAATATATAGCGACGATATAAACACGCAAAGGAAAAGAGGAAGATAGAACTTAATACAAAAGAATAAAAGGAAGCAAGAAAAATCAAGACGAAGACTGAGTTTACCTCGGCACGGAAGGAAGATGACTGAAATATTTGAAATATATGGGAGGACCAAAGAACTTGATTAGAAGTTCCCTTCCAAAAAAAAAAAAACTTTAGAAGTTGAGAGAGAGATTTCGAAAATTGTGAATTTATAGTTGACGAAGTGGAAGTGCGCAGTTCTAACTTTCAGATTTCCTAAAATTAAGAGGCAAAAAGAACCGCCATTTTTTTTTTTAAACCTTTCCCCTCCAAAAATTTGTTGGTTTCTTTTTCCAATATATGACGTGAGCTATATTTTCACTTGCAAACTTGCTTTTTTTTTTTTTTCAGTGGAAGGTTTCAAAATTCAAACTTACTACTAACGGTATAATAAATCTAACAAAGATGATAAATTTATGTTTTACTTTCAAACTTTTTGTTTTTTGTTTTTTATTATTTTTATGAGAAATAGTATTTCAAACTATATCGTAATTTTTTATAATATTTTGTGACTAATATTTTATTCACTAAAAGTTATTAATCTTTACCGATTAAGTTTTGGTCATAAAATATTATCTTCAACGATTATATTATTTTTAGTTGTAAAAATTTGGTACTCCCTCTATTATTAATTTTTGACGCTGTAATTTTTTTTGACTAAATCTAAATCAACCTTTTTATGACTAAATAGTTAGTTGCAAATTTACTTGGTGTTGAAAACAATGTATTTTTCGACCAAATATTTTTGTGACTAACTTTTAGTCATGAAATCATACATTTGGTGACTAATACTATTTAGTAGCTAAAAGTGTAATTTCTTGTAGTTGTAGATTGAACTTTCTCTAATTTAAAAATATAATTCACTGCTAAAAAGTTGTAAATTATCAATTAACTGCCACATAATTCTTTCGCAGTAAGATCTCTTACATATATGTATCTTAATTTTAAGTATATCCATCTTTCTTCTTTTCTTTTCTTTTCTTTTCTTTTTTAACATAAGATGGGTAACCTTTATTTTGACCGCCCTTGTAATGATTATTTGTTTACTATCAAACCTTTGCGTCCCCAAAATCATCATTTTGATCGACATTGTGTAATAATGTTGTCACGGAGTGTATACAGATGTGGCGATTTGATTTATCCATCAGCCTTATTATGTAGAACTAGATAGAGGATTAAATTGAATTAAAACTAAAGTAAACGACATAAAAAATAAATAAATAAATAAAGGAGGGATAGGAAAAAGATAATTAGATCATGAATTTGTAAAAATGGCCCTTATAAGTTCATGATTACGCATTTGAAACAAGCAGATGTCCATTTCCATGACAATATCGATTAGCACTATCATGTCGACGTTGAATTTGGCCGATTTAGACTTTTTCCAACAAGAGGAAATTTCTTTCTTTTTTTTCTAATTTTTTTTTAAATTTAAATGCTACGATATGGTACTCTTTTTGGTTATGAAGTTATGATAATTTTAATTTAAGTGTTTCTGAACATTAAATCAAATTAAAATAAACTAAATTATTTGAAAAGATATGTAGAAAGCCTATTTTATATAGATCGTGTGATCCAAAATAAAGAATTTTATCGGAGAACCTCTTGTTTTACATTATTAATAGAAAATGAGTGTCCATCATAAAAATTAATCTACTAATTAAAAAGTAGTTTGTAGTAACAGTGAAGCATTAGGGGTAAGACCTTCAAAATAATTCATATCGATATCAAGGTATTCCACTGTTTGTTTGTTTTTTTTTTTTTTAATCGAAATCATATTTTCTTTTATTAGAAAAAATTCCACCAAAAACTTTCAAAAAAAAAAATGCAGGTGATAACTAAATGTTTAGAAAAAGGGAATTTCTATGCTAGAAAGTAACCCCTTTTTTTTCTATGCTAGAATGTATCCTTTTTAATCTTTTTATAAAATCTGTAGTTTTAATCGATATATAAATTTTTGACAATCTAATTTATGAATAGGAATGCTTTATTTTTATTTTTGTTATTTGAATTTGAAGATGAAGAGATTATAACTTTACACTTTTTGATGGAGTCAGATATGATATTACCGCTAAGTTATACCTACAATCACATGAATATTTTATATTTTGTTTTGTAAATTATTTTTAGTGTAAATACAAATAAATCATAAGTAAAAATTCCCTTACAAAGTTGAATTTTCGTGATAGAAAGGAAGTCAACAGAAAATGATTCAACTCTGTTTGTAATCATTAAAAAGCTTCAAACTTATATAATTAAAGTGGGAGTATGAGGAATGATCATTTTGTTGTACCAAAAGCTAGCCTTAATTAAATCCACGTCAAGACAAATTGTATGAAAATTGGGTTTGCTTCGTTGACGTGTCAAATCAAAGTATATTTCTTAAAAAAAAAAAATCAAAGTATTTAAGTAGTAATTTTAATTTTTTAATCTTTAAACAGAGAAATTCAAACTATATATTTTATGATAGAGTCTGGTGTAGAATTACCACTAGGTTATGCCAATAAACATATAGATATTAATTAGAAACTAATTAAAGTATTCTATGTAAAATATATATTTATCTGTTACATATACGTATCTAAAAAGTGACATGTTATAATTTTTTTTTTCTTTTTTCATGAGATTTCAGAAAATTATAAGAATAGAAACTTGAAAGAAAATAATTTGGTGAGAATTCGTATGGTTAAAAAAATTCCGATACGAACAGCTTCGGAAAACTTAAGTTGAACATCAATGAAGTAAATAGGTGTCAGAACTTTTGGAAGAGGTTGGACGTTGTTGTCTATTTCATCAGCTGAGATCCTCTCTTTTTATAGTTACATCCTCTTAAATGTGTTTTCTTGTTTGGATTGATCAACTCTCTTCAATGTATATATTTGGCATAATTTCCAATTGATGGTTGACTTTCTGATAAAAATCACATCCTCATTAATTAAAAGTGATTGATCATAGTAATTAACTCCCAAAATCTGCGGGATTGAAGATCTTCGTGGACTCTTTCAGATATCCTAAGGAGCATGCAATTGATCGGAACCGCTCTGCTGTGCAGTTACTATCGACTCCTAAGAGTTACAGTCACTTTCAATCATTCTGTTGTTCGAGTTAGAATCTAACTTTTGTGACTTGATCTTCGTTATCTCTTAGTCTTGATTATCTTGCTTTTCTGGTTGTAGATTACTCGAATTGACAGATGGATGGTTAAGATTGAAATACAAAAAGTCAAGATATATCTACTTTTAAGTAGAACTTAAAGAAAGTATCATACTTAAAATCTTGTATATGAACTCCACACCTCCAATGTTTTTTTTTTTTTTTTTTAAAATAAAAGAAGAGAGAGAGAGAGAGAGAGAGAGGGAGAGTGGTTGAAAAAATACATTCTAGACGACCGCGTTTTATCCATAAGTAATTAGTTTCCGGTTAAACTCAACTCTCCAATCATTTTAATTTTGACTCATCAGTGATTCTGTATTCCTTAAATTCCTCCTTTTGGGACACAAAAGATGAACAAGTGTCAACCCTACTTTGTTGAATTCTCGATCCTTCGTACAATATTTATGCCCTCCACAATCGATCCACTTTCATCCTTTTATCAAATATATTTATAATCTCCTGTCTCACAATCCTATCCATCCAACAAACGTAATTTTCTATTCAAATACATGTAATTTTATTTAAAACTACTAATACAAATAACATATATATCACCAAAAAAAAAAAAAACCATGCATTAATAATCTCAATATTACTCAATACTGCATATGTTATATTGTCATATTAAGGGGTGTTTGGAATGTAAGTTTAAACTTACACCCATCAACTCAATTTTTATCTTTTTCTGAAAATTTTTTTTTTGTCTTTTCTTAAAAGTCAACAAAAATTACTATTTAAACTTAAAAATCTTAACTCAAACTTACACACCAAACACCCCCAAACAAAATTATTTGATATGAGATCTTACCTATATACATCTTATCTCACACAACAAATTACACAAAGTGCCTATCTAGCTAGCCCTACGCAATGGATAGCTCATAAATCTATAGCCATATTACATTATTGTAAAACTCGCTAATTGGACTTTACAAAAGTAGTGTGGTGATCTCTATAGATCTCTTCAAACACTAAACGTAACTTTTTCCTTGAATCATCTCCAAACCACTATATATAATAGTCTTTATATAAATATAGAGCTCAATTCTATTGTCTCTTACCAAACATCAATGATGAAAACCTAAGAGTGGAGAGAGAGAGAGAGAGAGAGAGAGAGAGAGAGAGAGAGAGAGAGAGAGAGAGAGAGAGAGAGTAATAATAAAGTGATAAAATTATTTTGTTAAGCCTTTGCTTCAACTGGCCATATTGAAGAAGAATGCATAGTTATCCCAAGCTATCATCTTTAATTACATTATTTTGTGT
>JAFMPE010124620.1:0-10889 GCA_024759925.1 Ficus religiosa | reverse complement strand
CTCCGTGTTTTTTACGCATTTTCCACGACGGTTTTTTAAAAAACGGTCGTGAAAGTTCCGTCGTGGAATCCACATTTTGTAGTAGTGTTTATTGCCCAGCCCCGTCCTTACCCATAATATATAAGTCATCTCTATATCTGTCATATTTTTCCCTTTCTCTATAATTTAATTATGATATCGACTAATTTCTTGCTGTTTTATTCAGGAATGAATGCGGTTTGTGTTTTCATCAAGTATAATGGTCAGTGGGACGGTACATGGATATATGTTGGTGGTGAAATAAAGGGAATATTTGTGCCCCTTACCGCAAATTACGTTAGACTTACTGAGTTGGTGAGGAGTATTATTGGAATGAGGGGCCTAAAGAAGACTATAGTCATGAGATACACAGTTGATCCTAGAATGCTTCATGTGAGGATACATTGTGACGTTGACGTTAGTTTCTATATACAATTAAAGAAGAATGATATTCATGTGCTTAGCAAATTCCTAATTAGCATTGATGAATTGGATGCGTCAGTGGTCGAAGCGATACCACCTGAGGTACGGGAAAGCAACCACATACCTATGCAACCGTCTAGGGATGGTGGACAAAGTGATGAAGCTGTGCAACTTGTAGCTATTAACAATTTTATCATCCCTTCTCTTATCCCTCCTCCCATAGTAGGTTTGGATTTGCACATGTAAGATGGACTTGAAGAGCAAGATGGATTTTTGAACAATGACTTAGGCATGAACCATGATGATTGTAATTCTGGGAAATTCAATGTTGAGGAAGCTACTCGTGATTCGAATGAGAGGAGTATCGTAGGAAGCATTGGAGCTCAATCTGTTGTCAATAGAACTAGAAATCAATCTGTTCATGTACCTGGTAATCATAAAAATTACTAGCTAGAAATAACAGAATTTTAAGTAATTAAATTGATGACCAGCAAGTCATCATAAAAATGACCTATAGGTAAAAATTACAAGATGATCTCGAATAAATAACCACACAACCACATTTTTGAATATCACCAACAATTAACCAAACATCAACAAAAACCCAAACACATTCGACAACCAAAAATTTATATAAACCAATACACTCAATTTTCTTCTTAATATCCAAATACCAAACCAACAAACTTTTAGTTTATGTTACAAAATCAAATAAAAATACAAACTTTACTTTTTTTATGCAAATTTTTTTTACATAATCAATAAAATATGCAAATGTCCTAATTAAAAATGCACATTTTACCAAATGTATATTAAAAATGTAAACTTTTTAAACAATTAAGCAAAAATGTAACATTTTTACCTCTTCAGCATCTAAGTTCTTCTTCTCTTTTGGGGCTCTTTTCACCTTATTCGATTCCTTAACTTCAATTTTCCCCTGCTTTCTCTTCAACCCTTTCTCGGGCGCCCTTCTCTTTTTCTCTAGGTCTGGTTTTTTTGGATTTTCCTCCACCGGTGGCCTTTTCTCTGCCGAATTCATTAGTCTGGACCTCTTTTTGGGAGTAATATTTTTCTCTGCCAACTTTGTGGGTTTGGACATGGGAGACTCAAGAATTTTCGACTGGGTTTGGGTGGTTTTAGAAGATTCTTTACCCATTACAGAGTTCGAAAAGCTTTATAGAGGGCGTTGGTGGTGGTTTCTGACGGTTTCGGACAGTTTTCGAGAGGTTATAGAGCAGTTTCCAACGGTTTCTGTGGGTGGTGGTCTCTCTTTCCCGTTCACTTTCTTTCTTTCTCTAAATCGGAGTTTCTCTCTCTAAAACACTGAAAATGTTTTGAAATCAAGTTAGGGCATTAGAGGGAGATTTGGGCGGGTAGGAAGCGGGGGTAATCTCAGAATTTGGCATCCCTTAAAAGCTTTTGGGTCCCACAAATCAGAAGATAAGATGACGTGGCAGTGCCAGTAATGAAAGGAAACAAAAATAATATTAATTTTAATAATATTTTTCTCACATGTACTATTTTTGAAATTAACCCTATATAGATATTCTTCATCCAAACATGACAGTTTTAGAGTGGAAGAATAATATTGAAAGAATTTGTACCTGATGTAACCTGACGCTGAGGCGAATGAAAATCGGCTCATCTATGTCCAACTTGATGGTATAGGACATGACATCCACCTGTTATCTCATTTGAAAAATGACGATGTGTGCGAATCTTATGTCACGAATCGTCAATTTGATAATAACAGTTAACAATTAGACTTCAGTTACTATTAATTTTAAAATTCAGAGGTACAATTGGTTAAAATTGAAAGGTTGAAGTGCGTTATGTTAAAAAACAAAAATTTTAGGTGCAATGAGTTGTGTTGCTTGAGATTAAAAGCCACCGTGCAAATTCAGTGGGGTTTTTTTATTTTTATTTTAAATAACAGATTTAATTGTTGAGTCATCTGAAGGATGATTTTTCTTTGGTTTTACAATTTTGAAGCTCTTCTATGGTTTGGCTTGGGAAAAAAACGATGATGATAAAAAAAAAAAAAAAAAAAAAAAAAGTAACACTTGAAAAAAAAAAAAAAACAAAACAAAAAAGGATTGTTTTGAAAAGGAAAAAAAAATGATAACTTATTGATTGGTTGGTTCAAAAAGATAAAGATTATAATCTAATTGTAGGTTTTTTTATTTTTTATTTTTAAGAGGGCTTGTGACAAGGAAATATTAAAACTTAAGATTTAATCGGTGGGTGGTTTAAGAAGTATGTGGGGGAAAAAAGAAACTGAGTGATGATAATAGACGCTCCCACATGTATATATATAATGGTCAAAAATCTTGATATATTTAAGATGAGACTAAATTACCTAAGAGATTTAGAGAATTTGTACCCTACAGCATATTTAAAATGTACTTATAAAAATTATGGCATATTTTTAGAATGATGATAAATTATAACATATTTTCATTATTCTATTAAAATGGGTTTATTCATTTCCAATTTTACCCTTTTGTCCCTCCTCACTCTCTCTCCCTTCTCTATTTTGTCTCCCCCCCCCCCCCCCCCTCTCCCATTCTTGTTATCTCTCCATTCTTGCAATCTCTCCCTCTCTCTCTACATAGACTCGACGACGGGCAGAGGATCTAGGCGACATGATGGCGGTGACTGCTACGACTGTGAAGATATCCCCATGGCGATGTAGCGATATCACGATCGCGTTCCGACCTCACCCAAGAGCTTGTACTTTCTGTCGATAAGTATTCATGTAGGAGTATCTCACCGATCAAAGGTGGTCGCAAGGGCCGGTGGTCTGGATCTTGCATCGCATATGATCGTCACCGTTCTTGCAACTATAGGGAAGGCAATCGGGATTGTGTTGTTGGTTTTTGGTTTTTTGTTGCTTTTTGTTCTTGGTTTTTTTGTTGCAGGTAGTCTTCACGGAGGGTGTGGGTGGCTCCACTCGTCAGTGTAGTCCTGGCAGGTGGCGAGAGGATTCTGACAGCCCTGGGTATTTGGGTTAGGTTTTTGGTATTGGGGCAGATTAGGAATTAACATGTAATAATTAATTTTTGTATGGGACTTTGTAAATAATAAGGAATTTGTGGTTTTTGTTTTAGAAAAAATTAAATTGTAAATTAATTAGATGTTTTTTTTTCCTCTGAAAATCCAATTAAATTGTAAAATAATTGGATTTCTTATTAAATATTTATTTTTTAAATATAATATATTGTCATTTCTCTCAATTTTAAACCCTGGGTTATAATTGGATTTACTAGCAGATATAATTTTCATCACCTAAATCAAAAAACTGAAAATTAAGTAACTTTTGAATTTACTAGCGTAAACATCTAATTTACTGATATTGGTCTTACACGTAAATATGTAGGTTTACACTACATTTTATGAGTAAATAGTAAGATTTATTGGTAAATATTAGATTTACATGATAATTTAATAATTTTTAAATTAACATTAATATTATATTTATTGTAAATATATTATTTACAAATAAACACTAAGATTTACTAATATTTATTTGATTTACTTGATTAATTAATTATTTTCAGAACAACGTATATATTATACATACTAGTAAATACTAAGATTCACTAGTAAATATTTTGATTTATGTGATTAATTAATAATTTTCAGCAAACATTTACAGGTAAATCTCGTGTTTATTACTTTAAACAGCAAAAAATAATCTAGAGAACGTTGTTAAAAGAAATAATTTCGTTTACTAGGTAAATAACTTATTTACTCTTAAGTAATAAATGTATTTACTTCTAAATAGATTTTTTTACATTCACATATTTTTAACAAATTTTTTAGATAAGGTAAATAAAAGTATTTATATTTTCATGTAAATAAAAGTATTTACAAAAAATTATAAATTAAAGTATTTATATATTCATGTAAATAAAATTTTTACAAAGAATTTTTTATTTACTACTTTTATGATTTTGTTTTCATAATTTAATTTTTTTGCCTTTTGTTCTCAAATTACGTAATTTAGTTTATATTTTTTAGAATGTCCCAACTTATTAAAAACCCTAAAACTACCCCAAATTGAAAAAACCCTAACCTAGTCAACCCCAATCAACGCCATCACCATAGACAGCCGTTGCCGAAGATGAAGCTGTCGCCGCTGGGAGGTGGTTTCTCGTCGATCACTGCTAGAAAAGACAACTTCGCAATGTTGCATCATTGCTGTCATGGTCGTGGTCGGATCTCGCAATCGTCGCACCATCGTGATGATGAAAGTTGGACGGAGAAGTTAAGAGCAATGATTGACCGTCGCGGGTCGTGTCACAATCTTCATGGGAGACTCGTCGGAGAAGGAGCGAGCTCTCCTAGTTCTTGTCACGCCATCACCATCGTCATCGTCGTCGCTGTTCTAATCCCCAGTTGATGGGGGGGGGGGGGGGAGTGACACTGGACAGAGGAGAAAGAGAGGAGAGATACATAGAGGAGAGAGAGAGAGATAGTCAGGAGTATTTTTGAAATTTTATCTTGTTAGTTATCCTAATTATGCTATTGAGTAATAATATTTTAAATTCTGCTATAATTTTAAAGCCATAATTAGTATTATGCTATTTTGACTCTTCTCTCAAGAGATTTATTTGCGGGACTATTTTTACAATTTGCCCTTTTTTTCTTCTCCTCTAAATTTAGTTTTCAGGCTTATTTGACCCAATTCTTATCATGGTACTTTTAATCATTAATTTTGTTTGCCCCTAAATAAATAAAATGTTGTGGATCCGTGATTGTCTACATTTTTTTTTTTCAGTCAATTGCACCATTGGCCAGAAGGATATTGACAAACAAATGAAATTGAAAAGACATCCTTCTATCTTCCTTTCGTTCGTTTTCAATAAATTACGTATACGTATAACTAACTGCTTTCTACGAAAAAAACAAAAATCCACACAAAATGACATGATATTTGAAACTGAAATTACGGTTCATTTTAATGGGAAGTGCTAGTCTATTATTTCTTTGATCAATATCATAGGGTTTATCATTTTTTTAAACTATTAAGCTGACGAGTGTGAAAGTATCTTCAAAATAGTTTTTGTTCTTAAAAGTAAATTTATTCAAGGGTATTTTAGTGATGCAAAAAATTATGAACAAAGGTGCGAGGAGAGTAAACAGAGTAGTGTCAATAGACACTCCCTAAATTTATTTATTTTTTATTGTGAAATTACACCATAGAGCATATTTGGAAGGTAAACGATAATAAATTATAGCATATTTTAACTTTACTTTTGGTTTATTTCAAATTTTCCCTTTTCTCCCTCCATTTACCCCCCCTCCCCCCGTTGACCAGAGAGGATGCGGCACCAGTTTGGTGACAACGATGAGCACCGGAACCCAGACGATGCCACAAAGAGCGCCATAAGATCCTGATGGTGAGGAGAGTGCTAGGCGACGGGAAGGTGAGGTTTCTCTCTCCTCCATTGGTCCTTTCTTTCGGTTTGGCTTTTGGTTCTCTAGGTTTGCTATTGTTTGTTTTTTTTCTTTTTGGCAGGTCGGCTTGCGATCTTCCTCAATTCCGACACTAAATTTGTCGTCTTCTCTAGCAGTGACAGTTTTAGTGACTAGGCAATTAGGGTTAGATTTGAAGTTTGATATTTATTTTTGGCGCTGTTTTGAAATTATTTAGTTTTGAAGGAAATTTATTGTAAAATAATAAAATAAAACAATATATTATTCTTAATTTATTTATTGTCTCAGAGAGAGTTTAATATAATCAAGTAACCGGCGATTATAAAGAAACATAACAATTTGAAAAATTATAAGAAAAAAAAAATTGTTGAGACATATTTTAAATTTTGGGGAGAAAAAATTAAAAAAAAATAAAGGAGTTAAGCAACTCAAAAAAAAAAAAAAGTAAACAAAAAGACAAAATAAAAAGTTCAAATTTTTGAATATATCAAAAAAATAACTCTCCATTGTAATATAGTTATAAACATTTCATAAATCTTATATGATATATATTATTTAGTTACAGTACAAGAGCATTTAAATAATCTTTTCTCTTACTTGTTTTCTCTCCCTACGGGGATCCACATATTCCCCTAACCTTTCTTTCTTTCCCAATAGGAGTAGGAAAAAAAAAAAAAAAAAAGTCTTTATCTCACCCTTTCTCACTCCCTCGAAAACAGAAGCAAAAAAAAAACAAAAACAAAAACAAAAAAAAAAAGGAGGTCTCTCTCTCTCTCCATCGAAAAAGGAAGGGGCAAAAAAAACAAAAAAACAAAAAAACAAAGAGGTCTCTCTCTCGTTCTCTCTCTCACACACTCCCTCGAAAAGAGAAGCCAAAAAAAAAAAAAAAAGAAAAGAAAAGAACAAGAGCCCATGCACATTCCCCACCTCTCCTTTTTTTTCTTTCCCAATACATTTTTTTCCTCTCTCTCCCTCTCTCCCTCCCTCCCTCCCTCCACCTCCTGCACAAGTCAGTCATCATAAACCAAAAAAATAAGAAGAAAAAAAAAAGGGCAAAACACATGTTTTAATTAATGTTCCATTTGGTACGTTAGTTTGAGTTGAAATATTTTAGGCGCCGTTTGGTAAACTAGTCCAAACCATTCAATTCAAACTTTTTTTTGTCTTTTTCACAAAAAGTTTTTTGTCTTTTTCCCAAAAAATTTTTGTAACACGACGGTTCAATAACCGTCGTGTTACATATACCATGACAGTTTTTGACAAAAACCGTCATGGTATGTGGTGTATTTTAAAATTTTTTTTTAAATGTAGCTTAAACCCACCACTTAAAAAAAAAAAAAAAACCCTTATTCCCTCGGCATTTTCATTCTCCCACCTCTTTCACTCTCGTCTCTGCAAACTCTCCTTCGAAACCCATCTCCTCCGCCGCGACCCCTCCTTCCATTTTCTCTCCTACCTCACCTCCACTCTTTCTCAGGCCTTTCCCTTTCTTTGTCACCTCTCATCTCCACCGGCCGCGACTCCACCACTAATTCTCTCTTGCTCCTCTCCCTCTCCCACTCGCCTCTACTCGCCGTCGCAACTCCTCCCTTCAATCTCTTCCTCAAAACCCATCCTCCGCCGACTACCCCGCTATGAAGCCGACCACACCCACGGCCGTGTACTTGGTAAGTCTCTGTCTCTCTTGCTCTCTCTTGCACCACACATATTATGGAAGTTCATTTAATTGATTGTAAACGTGATTTTGGGTTATTGTTGACTTTGTTTGTGATTTTGGGTGATTGTTTTCTTGAAAAAAGTTTTGAATGTGTTTGTGATATTTTTGTATATTACATATTCGACAAAATGCCTGTTTGATTAGATTGTGTGATTTTTTATATGTTTGGGTTTGTTTTGAGTTTTAGATTGATTTAAATTGTTTGAGTGAGGATTAGATTTTGTAATGTAGTGTATTTTTTTTTTATAATAATTGTTGTACATTGTGACACAAAATCAATTGAAGATTAGTTATTATTTTAATCTGGACTGTGCAATGGATAACGCATGGTATTTGCCACTTGTGGGAAATCGCATAAATTGGGTAAAAAAAATTTTTTTTCGTGATGATGGTTTTTTTAGAAAACCGTCGTGGTCGGATAACTTTCCACGACCGTTTTTTTGAAAACACCGTCATGAAAAGTTACTATTTACCCATAATTTGGCGCAAGTTTTGTCTATTTCACGAATCTGGATACCACGACAGTTAGAAAACTATCGTGGAAAAGATACCATGACGGTTAAAAACGGTCGTGGTATCCTCTTTTTGTACTAATGACATTGTATCTTACATCTGCAAATATATATATATGTATATATGTATCTATACATTGATATAAAATAACGAATCTATTCTTTTTGTTTATGTTTCAATGGTCACCACATGGCAGCGTAAGACCCATCACATGGCTTTTTTTTTTTTCCTACTTTTGCTTTGTTTTGTTTGTTTATGCCGCAAGCGCTTCGCATGTGCTACTTGCTTTGATTGTTTATTTCATATGCGTAAAACACGTGCTATGTGTTGCTTGAAATCTCGCAAGTACACGAATCGCATAAGTAATATAATATGGGTAAGGTTGTTGATCCCACAAGAATTGTGTTTAAATTTGAGTTAATTATCAAAATTCATTAGCAATAGGATTATTTAAACGACCGATTGAAAAGCAAAAAAAAAAATGCAAATTAAAATAAATAAACTAAACTAAAATGATCAAACAAAAACAAAGGAATTAAAAGACATAAGCAATGTTCTAGGGATTTGATTTCACTCTACTATTCCCATGCTTATCCGATTTAGCAATTGTTAATCAACTTTATCCAATTTATTAATCAATAGCTCTAATCTAACCTCATTACCTTTCCCGAGTGTCAAATGAGATAATATGCATGAATATCTAAAATTGATATTCCTATAAACTAAAATACACAAACATTCATTAAGTTCAAGCCACAGATGCGATTACCCACGTTCTACTAGCCTACTGAACTCAATACTACTTAGGTTGTGTATCTCAAATCCAACATATAAAAGTCCCTTTCCCAAGTGCCAAATTGCACATATCAAAATCAACTAATTTATTTAGAAAAATAAACTTGATGCATTAAGTATAGAGAACACAAATGAATTGAAATGAAATTGGATTCGCAACTAACTAAATCATCAAAGCATAGTTTAAGTAAAACTATACCAAACCCTAGAACCAACAAACTACACAATACCCATAAATGAAGATAAATGCAAAATTAGAGAAATCAAGGGTTCAAGCATTATCAAATTACAAAATAAAAGAGATAGAATATAAGGAAAAAAAAAAAAAAAAAAAAAAAAAAAAAAAAAAAAAACCTCATGGATGTTCCAACAATCCTTCAAGTTTAACCTCAACTTCCCATCTCCTCCTCTTTACTCTTTAAATGCCATCTCGCTTAAAATTTTATTGAAAATGAAAACTTAAAACTAAAAACAAAACTCAAATCCTAAACTAAAAAACCTAAACTACTATTTTTTGGCTTTTTTTTAATTTTAATTTTTCTCTCATTTTTTCTTCTCTTCTTCACTCTTTGGTTCGACCTCTCGATTCAGCCTCCCCAAAACCCAGCACCCTCCTTTGAACCCCCAAACCTCCACCAAAACCTAACCCACCCCATCTCTCTATTTTTTTATTTTTATTTTTTATTTTTTAACTTTTTCCTTTCCCATAGCAGCTACTGTGGCTAGATTAGTTGCGGTGAGCTCAGGTGCACTCAGCCACATGGCGAAAGCGGAATGGATGGCTGGAAATTAAGCAAGCAAAATTATGATGAACTATCGCGCGGGTTTAGCTTATGATGTATTTGGAAGCCCCTATCCAAACGAGTATTTTACAGAGAGCCGACAAGGAATTCCATTAATAACTGATCGTTTTTATCCTTTAGAACAACTCGATAAATTTAGTAGATCTTTTTAGGAGGTCCCAATGACTATAGATAGAACCTATCCAATTATTACAGTGCGATGGTTCGCTGTTCATGGACTAGCTGTACCTGCCATTTCTTTTTTGGGGTTGATATTAGCTATCCAGTTCATCCAACGATAAACCTAATCCGAATCATAGAGAAGATGTGAAAAAAAGGTACCCTAAAAAAAGGAACATTTCCTCTCCCTAGCCGTTTTGGGTTAAGAAGATGTGAAAGCGCCTCTCTCTATATAAGAACGGTGCATTCCGAGGTGTGAAGTAGGAGAGAAGGGATTTCATAATTGAGGTTTTGAATAAGACGACCCCTTCATTCTTAGTACTTTTCTTTTTCATATTGAACAAGAAGAACAAGAAAAGTAATAAGAATGAGAGGTGTTAAGCTTTTTATAATCCAGATGTCAAGCTATTTTTCCGCAGGACCTCCCTTATAGTACCGTCAGTGCAGTAGAGTTTAACCACCAAGTTCGGGATGGATTGATGTGGTTCCTCTATGCCTAGGACGATGAGGCCCAAGGGATGTGTGGCACTCAACAGCTGGGCGAGAGAATGAGTTCATGTGGGATTTCATAGGCATGTGCACACGGGAACCGGCAGCCTTTTAGTCAGTTGACGCCGGCTGACACTCCAGGCGTGCGCATCTGGGGTGTTCTGCATGCGCCATCGTGGCTCTCCCGGATTTGATCCAATAGCTTTGCATGCGAGTTGATGTGCTTTTCTGCTTCCACACGTGAGATTGGCTGGATTCGTAGCTATTTCGAATTGTAATCCATTTTTGAGCTTTTGAATAGTCATTTTGCCACCAAATTTCACCTAATTAAATTATACAAATGAAAGAATAAATTATTTTGAGGGATAAATTGATAATAAAATATAAAAATTAATATTAGACTAATTAAACAAAAATTATGCAAAATCAAATTAAAATTATGTAAAATTAAACTGAATTAACCTAAAATTAAGTAAAATGCTCATGAACATAGTCAATTTAAATACATAATAGTGGTAAAATAACTCTAT
>JAFMPE010124606.1:0-10954 GCA_024759925.1 Ficus religiosa | reverse complement strand
CTCAGACAGTAATTATCAAACCAG
The DNA here is from genome assembly GCA_024759925.1 of Ficus religiosa. Classification (NCBI taxonomy): domain Eukaryota; kingdom Viridiplantae; phylum Streptophyta; class Magnoliopsida; order Rosales; family Moraceae; genus Ficus; species Ficus religiosa. Next base: position 10,930 of record JAFMPE010124606.1, on the reverse strand, counting down.
AGACTTTGACATTGACTAGATTCTTTGATCTCCTTTTTTAATTTTTAATTTTTAATTTTTTTTTTCGGTAATTAAATGCTAAAAACAGCAACCAGGCAAAGCACAACTACTGAAATCTGCGAGGCCCAACAGGAGCGCATGTTCTCGGCCCAATTTGCTATCTTTCCCAGCTCCCTATTCCTTCTTGCTTTTAATCTACAAATTTATTATATATATATATTAAAAAAAAAAAAAAAACTACAACCTTAAATAGTGGAAGAAAGACATGAAGATAAAAATGTCACATTTCTTTCTTGTAAGAGCAGAGTTCAGCCATAGAATATATGTTGCTACAATCACGCAGTCACTTTCATAGTGCTTGGAAGTATCTTTTAATCATAAAATTCTATCTTAATGTTCCAGAAAATCAGCACCATGTGTCCAAAACGATGACAACAAAACGTAAAGTTTAGTAATGAAGTCTCTCTTTTGTTTCTTTATTGGGTCATGATTCTAAATATTTGGCTCAAATTTTAACGTAAAAGAGGAACTATCACCATCTAATTATTTTAATCTTTTTTTATGCTGAGATAATTATTTTATCCTTATTTGACTTTTTTTGGAGTTTGTTCGGCATAACATGACCTTCATTACGGGACAATAATTTAAAGATCTATTCGTTTGATATTGGACAAGATAGAAAATTTTCCTACTTGGCCAAAAACCCGATAAACATATCCTCACGTGAATGGTTATCCGCGAATTGAATCGTATACGTATGTTTTGCTTCAAAAATGAAAACAACCCCACACATATATATTTATTTTTTAAAAAGAAAAAATGAGGAGAGAACCAAAAAAAAAAAAAAAAAGGTTTGAATAGGGGAAAAAAATTCCGTTGCCGGGACTCGAACCCGGGTCTTTCGGGTGAGAGCCGAATATCCTAACCAACTAGACTACAACGGATTTCCTTGATTGAAACGGTTCGTAATTTAATATAAATAGAAAATTTAAGGTCCAAGATATTTTTGCCCCACCTTTCTTCTTTGTGAAATGAACAGAAAAGAAAACCCCCCAGTAAGGCTACTAGTACAGCTGAAGAAGGGTTTAAGCGCACGTAGTTCAATGATGGAAACCTTGAGACAATTGGGCATTGGTTTCTCCACTCCTCGCCTCGCCCCATTTCCCTCCCCCTCTAGAACCTTCCAGAAGCTTCTTCCCTCCCGTACGGTCACCTGCTCCGCCAGCAAATGGGCCGACCGTCTCCTAGCAGACTTCAATTTCGCCGGCGACCCCTCCTCCGACCACCATTACCACTCCTCCGCCACCGCCACCCTCGATCCCCCGTCTCCGCCGCTTGCTCCCCCCGAGCGCCACGTGCCCATCCCCCTCGACTTCTACCAGGTCCTCGGCGCCGAGACGCACTTCCTCAGCGATGGCATCCGGAGAGCTTACGAGGCTAGGGTTTCGAAGCCGCCTCAGTACGGCCTCAGCCAAGACGCCTTGCTCAGCCGGAGACAGATCCTCATGGCCGCCTGCGAAACCCTAGTCAGCCCGAGCTCGCGGCGGGAGTACAATCAGAGCCTCGTTGAAGACGAAGAGGCAACGGTCGTCACCCAAGTCCCTTGGGACAAGGTCTCTCTCTAATTAAACTCTTCTTCTGTTTTCTGCATTGCTTTGATTTCTGAAAAATCAGGTTTCTTGAATTAAATTCAGCTCCGTTGACGACGAGATTAGTGGTTTTGTTGTTTTTAAGGTTCCCGGAGCTTTGTGTGTGTTACAAGAAGCTGGTAAAACTGAGGTTGTTCTTCAAATTGGGGAGAGTTTGCTTAGAGAGAGGTTGCCCAAATCGTTCAAACAAGATGTTGTTTTGGCAATGGCACTCGCTTACGTTGACTTGTCTAGGGACGCCATGGCACTCAACCCTCCTGATTTCATTCGAGGTTGCGAAGTTCTCGAGAGGGCTCTGAAGCTCTTGCAGGTAAGACTGTGGTGCTTTTTGAATCCTAGTCGTAGAATTATTTCTCTTGCGTTAATCAAGGATTCTCTCTCTCTCTCTCTCTTTTTTTTTTTTTTTTTGGTCTAAAAAGAATCTCTGTTTGTTTAATGTGTTGGTAGAAGTTTTCAGAGTATCTATGATCTATATATAACCGATATCTGGTGTGCAAAGACATCATTTTGGGAGAAAACAAGTAGAAAAAGTTAATTTTTTTGACCGCTGATTGGTGTTCTTGAATGGAACAACTGCCTGTGAATGTTAGTCTCTAACTTATTGAATAATATAAGTGTATAATCCTTTGATAGGATTATGGAGTTCCTGAACTATGTTTCTCGGCCGCTTTGAAATTTTTGTTGCACGGCTGATAAACACTTCATATGCAGGAGGAAGGGGCCAGTAGCCTTGCACCAGATCTACAAGCTCAAATTGATGAGACACTGGAAGAGATCACGCCTGGCTGTGTTTTAGAGCTTTTAGCCTTACCCCTGAATGATGAGTTTCGATCAAGAAGGGAAGAGGGGCTCCGCGGTGTGCGCAATATTTTGTGGGCTGTTGGAGGAGGCGGAGCAGCTGCAATAGCTGGGGGATTCACCCGTGAGAATTTCATGAATGAGGCCTTCATACGTATGACAGCAGCTGAGCAGGTAATTTTTTAGTTTTTCCTTCACACTTTACTTCTTTTTCGGCTCAGATCTTTTGAGCTGTATCATGATTTTTTTTTTTTTTTTTTTCAATTCTGCTGCAAAGATTGATCTATTCGTAGCTACACCAAGCAACATTGCAGCTGAAAGTTTTGAAGTCTATGGTGTCGCACTTGCCCTTGTTGCTAGAGCTTTTGTTGGTAAAAAACCTCATCTCATCCAAGATGCGGATAACTTATTCCAACAACTACAGCAGACAAAGGTAACAACTCTAGGAAGCGCTTTCAATGTATATACACCCAAAGAAAACCAAGAGATAGACTTTGCTTTAGAGAGAGGCCTTTGTTCCCTGCTTGTAGGAGAGCTTGATGATTGTCGGTCATTTTTGGGCTTAGACAGCGACGATTCACCGTACAGAAATCCATCTATTGTAGAATTTGTTTTGGAAAACTCTAAAGATGATGATGATAGTGATCTCCCTGGGCTTTGTAAGTTATTGGAGACCTGGTTAATGGAGGTGGTGTTTCCAAGATTCAGAGACACCAAAGATATATGGTTCAAGCTTGGAGATTACTATGATGATTCTACAGTCCTCAGATACTTGGAAAGGCTGGATGGAGCTAATGGTTCGCCTTTAGCTGCAGCAGCAGCAATAGTTAGGATTGGGGCAGAGGCTACTGCAGTTCTTGATCATGTGAAATCCAGTGCAATTCTCGCATTGCAGAAGGTGTTTCCTCTGGGTGAGAGGGACAAGAACTTAACCCATCAAGAGGACGGCGATACGAGTCATTCTCTCTTCCCTTCAGAAAGTGAAGAATACCCTCTTGAAAAACCTGGTCCAGATGATTCTGCCCTTTTTACTGAGAATTCAGGGAATGATCGGTCTGATGAAGTGCGTGAAGTGGGATTGATTGCTGACAACATTAAAGATGCAAGCATCAAGATCATGTGTGCTAGTGTGGTGATTGGAATGGTGACTTTGGTTGGCTTGAGGTATTTACCTGCTAGGAATAGCACTATTCGCAAAGAATTGGGTTCAGCGATGGCATCTGATGCTCTCAGTTTAGGTAAGAAAGCCATACTTTTGTTTTTTTTTAACAAGCCAAGGACCGGTAGATAAATAATTTTATGTTTGGATTCTAACTACTTCCACGTACTTGATGAGTATGTTGACGTCATTTTGCATATAATTCGAATAAATGAATGAATAAATAAATTGTTCCTTGTTAAAAAATCTCTCTCATGGATTTGATATCAATACTTGGAGATGTTGGGTCTCCTGCCACTAGTCCATTCTCAAAGCATAGACAGCTTTTGCAGTCTTCTTCTACTGATGGTAAAGATGAAATTGAATTTGAACCATGTCTTCGCCTGGGGCTCTTGACCATTTGACCACTCAACTGAACAAATTTCTGGGAACTTTTGTTTACTTAAGTATCATCTTAGAATGCACGTATCTTCATCTCATTCTAATATGTTTAGTGGTTGGTATGAACTATTCATTTGGCTTATGGCATGATTTTGGAACTTAAGTTGCAACTTCTACTGTGCAGGGCTGTCAGGAGATAAAGAATCTGGTGAGGAATTACCCAAAATGGATGCAAGAATTGCCGAAGGTCTGGTTCGCAAATGGCAGAATATAAAATCTCTAGCATTTGGGCCCGATCATAGTATAGCAGAATTGGCAGAGGTAAGGAAGCTCCTTTTCATTTGATAAGTAGAATTTTTCTTCAGTTTTAGTGGGAACGTTTTGGTAACTAGGGCGTGCCATCTGAATATTGTTCCAGGTTTTGGATGGTAGAATGTTGAAGATATGGACAGATCGCGCATCTGAGATTGCACAGCTTGGTTGGTTTTATGATTACTCTCTTTTGAACCTATCCATTGATAGCGTAACCGTCTCGCTAGATGGACAGCGTGCTGTGGTGGAAGCAACGATTGAAGAGTCCACGCAGCTAACTGATTTGCTCCACCCAGAGCACGATGACTCAAACACCCGAACATACACAACAAGATACGAAATGTCTTGTTCCAGTTCCGGATGGAAGATTACTGAAGGAGCTGTTCTAGAATCATAATGCTGTTATATATAAAATGTTACATGTGTGTATATGCCGCCTTAGTCATGTTGGATCTTTTTAACCGCATTTAATCCTATGTAATTTCATAGACCATTCCTGGTTTCTCACCAATGACGTCAAAATTTGTTTTTCCTTGGAAGTTCCTATTTATGGTTCCCTTGACAATTTTAGATTTTCATTTTCTAATATTTTCAAACTCAAAGGTATACATCAACATGGATGAGTCTCAAATAATTCAATATAGAATTGTGCATACTCGTTAATGATTTAATTTACACTCGGAATCTTCAAACCACAAGTGGATGCCAGAGAGTAACGGATCAAACAAAAAGGAGTTGAAGAGAGGAGAGATCAGATCAAATACAAAAGATTTTGTTACCTCTAGCGATTTATGATAGAGAAGACATGGTGTGTCCCCAAACAAATTGTTTCCGTTTGGCAGGTTGTGGTGAGAAGCTGAGTCCAAATATCTCCTTGGGGACCTGACCTTGCTCTACAAACCCGATCAGCTTTTCGACGAGAACAGCACTTTCTTTAAAATGTTCAACATCTTTCGTGTTTGTCCATAGGCGGCAAGCTAACTGCAAGCTCCTCTGCTTTGTATTAAGCATAATACCCCACTTCTGGTAAAGCCTTTCCCGTTCCTTTCTTGCATACTTTTTATGCACTTGCTTGCTCAACATTTCTCTCTCGCGATTGAGGATCTTCAAACTGTTACATTTTCCGGGGGGCAAAAAACATTAGTAAGGGTAAAACTTACAAAACGCGGGTGTTTATGTCGTATGTGTTTGTGTCTTGGATGAAATAGAAAGACTACCTTGAAGCTCGGGTGGCAATTTGACTGTCTTTCTTCACACTACTTCCAACCAAAAATGTTTCCTTGAGAAAGGACAACCTTCTCAGCTCTACTTCAAAGTACACAGAATCCGAAGGCTCACCTTTGAAAAGAAGGAAAAAATAAGTTCTGTGAACTAATGGTACATAACATGCATCCCATAGTTCAATTATTTCTTGTCGTAGCCTCTCAAATTCGAAAAGCCAACTCAAATTGTGTTGCCGAGGACTCTGCAATGTACTCGTACTTGAACCGGTGCGTACCACGCTGCCTCTAAGCTTTCTGGGTGACGCTTCCTTTTCTGGAACAAAGTTGAGGACGCTTAAAGTATCCTCTGAATCGGACTCTTTGGAGCGATGTCTCTCCACTGGAGCACTCAAAACAGAAGCTCGAGAGTGTTTTCTGGACAGCCTGCCTGTCTTAGCATCATATTTTGATTTCAAAAGCTTCCGCCGAAGACCATTATCTCCTCCATGGAAGTCCTCGTGAGTGTTGTCAACATCAATCTCTTTGGTTTGCACTGTTCCCAATGGAGAACTCAACACCGAAGCACGAGAATCATTTCTGTACAACTTTGTAACGTAAAGACCATGGTTTGATCTGGAAAGATTCTGCTTTAATCCATTTTCTCTTGCAGTAGAGTCCTTATCAATTGTCTCCTCTACATCCGATTCTATTGTGTCATCTGTCTCATAGGTGACACTCAAAGTAGAAGACTCGGAATCTTTTCGTGATAACTTCCCAATATTGGTACCACGATATGATCTGGAACTCTTCCACCAAAAGCTCTGGACTGATGCAGGAGAATCCTTCTCAGACCTTGCAAAAGCTGTGTTTTCATTCTGTTCCACCTCCTTCAAACAAACGGAAGATGGGCTACATGTGAGAACAGCTTTGCAACTTCTACTTCTTGTCAACTTCACGCTTCTCAAGCTAGACATGCATGCTTCAGACGAACAAGGAGAGTTCTCCGCAGGATAAAGATTGACGAGACAGTTAATTGTCCTTTGCATGTCCTGAATTTTTTGCTTCAAAGCTTCATAGCTATAATCTGGGGCAATAGGACTCAACTCCTTTGCTTCATTATCTGCAGATGGCAGTGCACTTTCGTTCCTGACTGCTGACGAGGCAAAATTTCCTCCTCTCTCTTCACGAACATCTGCTTCTCTCTTTGGGTCGGTTCTTAATTCATCTGATTCAATGCACCAAACTTCCTTGCAGATATCTTCATGCTTTTCATCAGTTTCTTTAGCAATCTCTTCCCAACCTTGAGATGGATCAGGTCCCACAAACTTAGGAGTACTGCTGCCCAGCAGAAAGCTGTCCTCAGAATTCTGAGAAGGTTGTCGTCGGTGGCTGTTGGAATTAAACATATTAAGTCCATCCATTCTGGTTTCACTCGTTGATTCTGATCCAAAATGTTCATCCAACCTTGAAACTCGACTTTCTCCAGCTGATCCTAGCATAGTCTCAATCTGAGATTCTGCGAGATCACGTTGCTTTCTCAGTTCCTTTATCTCTTTATCCATCTGCATATTTCCATATCACCAAAGAAAAAAGTCAGATGCCAGACTATGATCTCAAGCTACAACCAAAGTTTCTTATTAGAAAAATAATAAAATTTTCACCTGTTCAATCAGAAGTTCTTTCTCTTTCAGCAATTCAGCAGAATTGCGAGAAACGGGCTTTGAAGTTAAGTTCCTCAATTCGTTTTCCATTTTAGCCAATTCTCTTTTCAATTGTTTTACCAAGGCCTTATCTGATATTACCACATTGACCTTTGCATTAGTAGTCACCTCATTAGCACAGCTTGCAAAAAAGAGGGTGTTTCTTGATTGCTCAACATGACTACGCGCAGGACTCAGTGTGCAAATGATGGCTGTCCTGGCATTGCCTCCCAAAGAGTTTTGCAGTATGCGCGTTAATTTTGAATCTCTGAAAGGTATGTGGGAATCTTTCCCTTTGCTGCATCCAATTATGAAAAATTACGAAAGAAACAACGTATATCTTGCAAGACTACACAAAATACTTTGGAGTGGCTAACACCAAGCCCCACAAGAAAGAAATCAGTTAGCTGTCGCTCATCATGGGCATGAAAGTGTTAGAAAGAGCAAAATCTACTTAACCTTAGTTTGCGAATCACAGTTCCCAGGGTCAGTAAACTCCGATTGATGTGGCTACCTTCCTTTAACCTTGATCCTGTTGATAAAGTCTGAGAAGCACGCTCACTCCCCGCAAGATCAACAAAATTCTGTATAACAAAGTTCTCACTTCTTGGTCAAAACAAAATCCATACGTCCTTTTATATGTAATAAAACAAAACGTTCATTTGACTAGGGAAGGTAAATACTTGCGTACCACAGTAGCTGTGAGAGTGCCTGAAGATCTAAGGCCTTGATAATCCCGAGCTGAACTTTCAATTGTCTTCAGTTTGTTCATTTATTGAAAATAAAAGTAAGAATCACAACAACCCAATATCCAAAGAGATAATTTTATAACAAGATAGAAGAATACCAGTCTCAAAATTTGATGAGATCTGGAACTAGTTTCGTTCAGAGAGGTCTCTCCTATCTTCCTTTGAGCTGAAAAAAAATTCAATATCAGAGCTAGAAATACGTTCCTTTAATTGGAAAATGAAGCATTGCACAAAGCGTCGGCAAGCAAGATAAAATATAACATCAGTGCCTTTACCTTCACATATAGCAAGAAGCTCCTGCAAATGGTTTTGATCCCTCAAAACCTCCTCGGTAAGTTTCTCGACAACAGTCCCCTTCTACAAAAACAGAGAGTGCCATTAAATTCTACTGATTTTTTCACCATCCAACTGATGTCATACCAAGAAGACAGACAAACAAATGGTCAGAAAATTGCATAATTCACCTCCGGATCATCTAGGAGTCTAAGCGGAGTACCATCAGCACTGAGAAGATCTCTCACAGCTTCATTATAGATCTCCATAGCAGAGAACTTTAGAACAAACTCTCTGTCTTTATGCTAATTTCACGAACAGATTCAAATTCAAAACACATCAAGCACACCACCAACTAAAATCATTTTAATTTTTAAAGCAACATTTTTCTGTTTTTTACCACTTCGATGTAACCACATATATCTGCTACTGCATGATCTGTTATTCCATTCATGGTGTACGTCTTCCCGCTGCTTGTTTGGCCATATGCAAAAATAGTTGCTGAATACACATTTCATCGGTAAGATAATTCAGCCACATGTTCCTTAAACAACATCAACAAAATGAAACAAGGGCGAGAAGAATACGACTCACAGTTGATACCGCGGACTACTGAAAGAATAACATCTTTGGCACCTTCCTCGTATACCTGCTTTGTGGGGCATTCGAAGCCAAATACTCTGTCTATCACCAACCAAAAAAAAAAAAAAATGAAAAAGAAGAAGAGTGAGCAGTGAACATAGAAAAACCTTAACCAAACAAACTTTTTTTTTTTGGTTTACCAAAAGTATAAGCAGTGGGAACTATGCTGTTCTTGATCATGATGGTATTTTCATTGATGCACTCCCAATCAGACCCATCATTTCTCGCCAATTCTCTCTCGTTCAGTGGTCTCAACCTCACAGAAACCAGAATTTTCTCCACTTGCGAATTTGGACGGCCTTCTTCTTCTCCTTTACTCCTTACCTCCTCTCCACCCATTCTTGCAATGTACCTTTTTATTTTTTTTTCCCCACTTTTCCCTTATAACTGCAACAAAAAACAAAAAAACCTGCAAAATTAAAGGCCCAGAATTCTCTCCTCTGACACAGAATCAAGCCAGGGGAGAAACATTGCCTTCTTCGACTCACATTATCTGGGAAAAAAAAAAAAAAAGGAAAACATGAGCAAAGAATCTGCATTTTTGTGAAAGATCTCGATTTATATACAAATGATGAATGAAAATTTGTCATTTATTTGTTTATTATAACTCTTTTTAATGAAAATTTTGAGAGTTCGGAATTTCCCTTACATTCTGCAACCTCATTTTGTGGAATTCAAAAAAATAAAAATTTAATGAATGTGAAATTTCTGAAACGCGGAATGGCTTTGACGATTCAGAAAACGAAGAGAGAAACTGGAAAGGAAGAGAGGGGGGGGGGGGGGGGGTGGGGAAGGGCGACAGAAGATTGAGAAGGAAAATGAGAGAGAAAACGGCGTAAAACCGATTCTCTCCTTCTTCAGGTCGCGGGAAAGACAGACAGAGATTAGAGAGAGAGAGAGAGAGAAGAACAATTTTAAACGGAAAAAACCGTTGCTGAGTCTCTCTCTCTCTCTCGGTTTGGATCAGCACCGACCTTCGAAATTATACTGTAAACCAGCTTTGACTTTTTTACAGTTTTGCCCTCCACGTTGCCATTACAACTGACGCGGGTACCAACGGTCATATCTGGTTGGCATTATCTGTTAATTTAAATTTTTTCCCCCTTTTCAACCATTCTAAAAACAAACAAAAAAAAAGAAGTGATTTTTTAACTTCTTTTTTCAACTTCTAACATAATGTGTGCTTCTAAAAAATGTTTTTCTAAAATTCTATTTTCTGACTTTTCTTTTTTTATATTTTTAAAAACCGACATTAACCGTTTTTTAATTATTTTTCCCTGACTTTCTTTTTGTTAATATTTCAATCAACAAACCGACTGACTTTAGATTTAAAAATGTTGAAATTTTTTTTTCTTTTCTCTATTTTTGGTCAACTTCCCGAGATGCAATTAGACGAGGTCAGGTGGATTAGGATACATATAATTACCTGTTATTTTGTGGTTCACTACAAATTGACTTCAATGTTAAAAATTTGCCATCATGCTGGGGACAAGAGATGAATTTAGCAATTTAAACGTAGTAATAATAAATAATAATAATATATATAATTCAATAATAATTTCATATTTGATTTTATTACAATGAAAAATACTGGTTTAAACGTTATTCTCATGACGTTCCCAGGCTTTATTATTATTATTTTTTATGTGCTTCACTTGTGTGTGTGTGTGACCAGGTGTCTTTGACAATCACTTTCAGTTCACTGGTGTGTGTGCGTGTGTGTGTAGATGTTATACCTACTGAAGTTGAAGTGAATTAATCGACGTGATGGTGTGTCATGTAGCTTGGTAGTCACCGTCAACCACAAAACACAAAAAATGAAACCTATGACTTTTGGTGTTAGTGATTTCAACTTCATGGGATGAGGCTACTTTCCAATCTGCCATCACATCCCGTTCTCAAAATTGCAATCATGGAATTTTCATTTTCAAATTTAAAGCCCTGCTCTTTAACTTAAAGTCACATTGGGGAAAAGGTTTCAAGCCTGTATCTCCGCATCCAATTTCAAACAAACAGTGCATTTAATACATTGATTTGAAATGGAATTTTTAAATTGAAATTGATT
>JAFMPE010124592.1:923-11813 GCA_024759925.1 Ficus religiosa | reverse complement strand
TGTGCGTGTGTGTGTGTTGTGATTTTCTTCTCCAACTTTGGCCCTCACATTGAGTGTCCCAAAGGCAAAGGAATCATACACGTGATTAGACCTTAAAAAAGAACAAGTCTAAACACTTGGTATATAGTTTTCGAAATAAAGGGTCTCTTTTTATTTTTATAACTATATACATGTGTGTGTGTGTGTGTGTATAGCCTCACACGACCACCAACATTCAAGCAATATAAATCTCTCCTCGTATTTATGGATCCCCACTTTTGTCACATGGCCCCCAACCCCATACTACAATCTCTTCTTCATTTTTCTTGCTTTCCTTTCCTTAATCAATTATATTATTATAGATATATAGAGATATACATGCGTATGTATATATGTATGTATATATACCTTGAAATGCTAAACTATGCAATGCACTTGCTATATTTTCCCACTCACTTTAATTGTCACCTTACAGTAATCTTTTAATGGTAGTAGGGCTCAATCTGACAAACCCCTTTAACTTGAGGGTTGCAGATACCAAACCAAAATTAACTCAGTACCGGACCACCGATATGTAATATATATGCATACATATATATATATATAAGCTACAGTTGGTAATAGTTGGTAAATGGTATATATGACCTCAATAAAGATATATGAAAGTTCTTCTTCTTTTTTTTTTTTTTTTTTTCACTTTTGGTCCTTTTGCAGTATGTGATTCCTATGTATAGTTGGAGCTAATTTGTGTCATATTTTTAAGGCTTTTGGCACAAAAAGATGATATAATTGAAATCCGTCCAAGTTTTTTTTCTTTTTTCTTTTTCTTTCTCCCCTCTCATTACTGTTTAAGCATGACTTTAACTGAACAAACAAACATAAGCACCGACGCACACACATATATATGTATATATATAATGTATGCATGTATATATTTCCACATTATATGGATCATATGTGTAGCGCGGAGTTATTAATTAGGAAAGCTGATATGCTTATTTGTTGCAAATTAAAGGATAAATATATATATGTACGTACATATTATTTCTTTATCACGCATACTAGCAGAATGGCAAAAATTCACAGGTGAAAACTATATAGCAAGCATATCAAATGGTTATACAATCGGACCCAAAAAAGAAGTAACCATTTGTTATAATAATGACCTCAAATGTTACTTATGTTTGTAATTAATTCAAAAACTGTAGTAAACAGGTAACATTCAGTGAATATATAGTACAATATGGTAACCAAAAATCGATTTATATTTTTTAATATTTCGAAATCAATAAATTAGTATAAATCCGTTGATTTTTTTAAGCTTCCTAAATCTAAAGAAAGTTGGCCGAAAAAGCATCGTCACTTACTTAGAAGAACATCTCACATGTCTGTTACGAGACTGTGGATCATTTTTCCTCATTAGTTCTTTTTTTTGTTTTAAATAATAGTTTAATTCTTGCGATTATGAAATTATTGAAATAGATAGTAGACATATATATATATACATATATATATATATGTATATATGAACATGGGGTCCAAATCTGAGAGAGAAGAATTTTGGTGGCAACCAGAGTACAAATTGTCTTCAATGGTGACATATGTCTTCCAAATGTCCCCCTCTTGGACTACACACGCTTTATGAAAGACGCACAAACTGCCAAAAGAAAACACGAGAAATATCAAAATTTTCTCTAATCCACTAGGGATTCAATCCTTTCATTCTTTCATTTATTTATTTATTATAAATTTAGAGGAAAATGATATTTTTGAATTCATTTTTAATAATAAAATGTATCATGTTTTCTTGATTAGTATATTGGCTTTTTTTCTTTAAATAGTCAATCGGACTAATTGATAGTCCACATCAATAGATTGATCAATCACTAACAGGTTTATTATTGTAAAATATGAGTCAATAATTTACCGATTCATATAGTGATATGTGTTATTGGTTCATCCATACTAGACTCTTATTGATGAACCAATAGTATATTACAAATTGACTATCGTAAAATCCAATTAATAAAAATTTGATTACTTATTTAAAAAGATGACTTAAATCCGACCACCCACTTAATTTTTCCTTGATAATATTATTGATATTATTATTTTGCTGCCTTGGGGCCCTTCACTTAACCCTCTGCCTCCAAATTCAAACCCACCAATTTTCATTCTTCTTCTTTTAATTATTACACCATTGGCACTCCAATTTCTTTTTCAAGAAAATGGAGATCCGAGAAGAATTTGATGTACTATTTTCTTTTTCCTGCCCCATTGTCTTTGGGACTTGATTGAGATGTTCCCAAGTCATCTAAATATGATCACCTTAGGTTAAGCAATGCGCCTACCTTTTAGGTGAGTTTTAGTGATTAATTTATAATCCAGAAGATTCGAGATAACACCACTCAAGAATAAAAAAATATTAAAGTAGTCATGTGATCATCTCTTTGGATAACTAATTAAAAAAGAAATTAGCTTAAACATATTTTATTAGCAAAATCTGCTTTACCCGCTTCTTTAATTAATCGACCAACCGAATCATTGAATCGTTCTCAGATTTAATAACTAATCTAAAGGTTTGGTTGAATGATTATGATTAATTATGGTCCTTTATTAAATTAGTGTGCCATTTCTCCTGGTAAACGCCCTTTTTATTTTATTTTCTTGTTTGAAACTTCTAATTTGGTACATAAGTTTCATCTCTTTTACCTATGATGTGAGCTTTGCTCTTTGTGTACCCTTTTTTTTTTTTTTTGAACTTTCATTTTCCGTAATTTCATTAACTTTCATGGGATGTGACAAGTATCTTCTATGATGTGCGCAAGTCTCTTGTTTTCGAAATCAAAAAGAAAATATCATCACATGCATACCACCGACCAATACTCTCATATAAGCGTATAATGCCAAACGAGCTTCAACCCTTTATGGTTGAATCAATTATCCTCTCTATTATCTTTGTTGTTGGCACAGAATTAGCTGATATTTACTCTCTAGATATTGGTGTTGCTTCTTCTCCGAAAAAATAGTTTTGCGACTCTTAGGCCTACTAATTTCACATGGCATTGCTTTATCAAGCTTTCATCCATGGCAGAAAATTCTCCATTATTACCTCCCATAAAAGTTTGAATCATGTCTTAATATAAAATTATCGTTAAATTATTATCCATGAAATACGATAACTTCATCAAGGTTTTCAAAACTCATATATACTACCACCTCAATTTTTTAACTATTTGTATATACAGCCAACAACAGGTCCTAATCTTTTAAATACTATAATTTAATATTTCATGTTTGAAAGTTCAGTGATCAGAAAAAGTATAACGAGTATTTACTGGATAGATATCAAATCTCTTTGGAAACAAAGACGAAAATAATAGCAATAAATGTTACAAAATTTATGATATCCATTAAGATTGATAACATATAAGCTTAAACTATGACCTACCAACAAGCACTAGTGGTCTGGTATTTACAAAAAGATGAAGTTGTGGTTTTGAGTTTATTACAGAGCTTTTTACCTCTTATGGTTCTTATGTTTTGTCATTGTTAATCCTCGAGAAGGGTTTTTTTTTTTGGCTCATAAACGTAAATAAAATAGTCGGAATGTAAGTTGGAAAGTAATTGTCCTAATGACACTTTAAAATTCAAAATTATGGTTTATTTCAAAATGCTAACCTTCCCACTTGATAAAAATATCACTTTAACTTTGTCACTCTTGTCAATTTGTTCCTAATTTTTCAAATATGCTAATAATATCACAGAACCTTGATAAAAATGACAACATCACTTTTTTTGTTTGTTTTACGTCCAAAAAATAACAAGCGCACCTACGACACCCAGTAGACCTAATCAAGCAACAATGTTATTCCTTCTGTGTTTTTTTTTTTTTTTTCCAAAAAGAAAAAATAACATCTAGCACATGACAGAATGTGAGATTTTATGTCTATTTTCTTTTCAATAAAACATACAAAATAACAAAAATATCATTCGGTTAAGTTAATAAAGGGATGATGCTGGCACATTTGAAAAAAATATAGGAGACAAGTTGATACAAATGATAAATTTAGAAGATATTTTTGTAATTTATCCGTTTCTTATTCAATCAAGTTTGCTAAAATGAAAGTTACTAAAATGAAAGTTATAAATCAAATGCAATAAAAGTTGTAAAACAAATACAACTGTTTTCAATTAGAGATGATAGATTTCTTGAACTGAAAATTGTTTAAGTCAAACTAGAAACTGAACTTCCAAAGGCTTTTTACAAAGGTGAATAACGTGGTTGGATTTCCCCATGTACAAATAAAATTGAAATAAAATAAGATTGAGATCCCTTGATATCCTGAACTGCTATATCTTTAAAATTATGGTTTGTTGACCTTAAAAAACAGTTTACATTTTTCAAATCAAACATATATAATATAGGGTGGGCCAGCCTAAAATGTTGGCGAGTTGGTCTAACAAGGATCCCCAAAATTCATGATGTTATCCCACGTTTGTTGGTGTATCCAATCAAGTGAAAAATAGGAAATTCTACTGTCTACGTAAATTTCTCTCCCTTGTCGAGACATGATCTAAAATCGAGTCTTCTGCATAATCCATTATTTTTGACTTCTTATCCAAGGAGATATATGTACATGTTTGACTAAGGTAACACCAACAATTATTATTACATCCAATTACGAAATCAAGGATAATTTTGCAGGAGTTAATTCTAATGAAGATTTAAATATTAAATATGCTACAATCTAAGTCATTTTGAGGGGATTAATTATAAGGAAGATTTAAATATTAAGTACATTACAATTTAAGTCATCAAAATATCTTTATAAGATGAATTTTGATATAATTTGTTAACGTCAATGCCATATTTAATAACATTAAAAAAAAAGCGTAAAAAAATAGTGCGTTTAGGGTAAGGGGTTATATGTAAGTTTGTATATAAATATGTGGGCTAAAAAGTAACAAAAAAAAAAAAGTTTAGGGTTTTTTTTTTGGGTTGGGGGGGGGGGGGGGGGGGGGGTTGGGGTGTGGTTTGGCCTCTTTAGTTTTGTCCATGATTACACCAGCAATTACAAAATAGCCATATCCTCAAAGTTTCTCCTTAGTTATAAATATTGGGAAAAAACTTTAATTAATGAAAACTATTATCAAATATAAGATCTCATGTTAAATCATCAAGAAAAATTAATCGGAAGCGTACCTGAATCTATAAAGACAAATTAGAGAATGATGGAGTCTTCCACAGTCAAATCTTCTTAGGTTCCTAAGATGCTCTATGGATTCTCTCTCTTAACGGAGAAGAAGGAGGAAAGCAAATATTACGTATATGATTTAATTTATAGACCACAATCCTTATAATGACTCTTATATACTAACTTAAATTAGATTCCTATCAACCCTAATTTAATTAGTATTGAGTTTCTACAAATTAAAGCCTATACCTAATAGATATATGTAGAGCCCAACTATTGTTCGCTTATTTGGCCATATTAAATTAAATAGTCTATAATATAATTGTGATTTAATATGTAAGCTCATAATAGGAAATTAATAAAATCCCAACAATCTCCCACTTGGACTACATATGTTTCATGAAATAATTATATTATATAAAGTCTTGAGTTCGTACTGAAAAGCTATCTATTCTGAAATATCTTTTTAGTTACAATTTGGTCCATCTACAATATTAACATGGGATTAAAATGAACTTTGTTACATATATTTGTAACAAGACCCATCAATTGTCACCATACCAATATATTTAATGATATAGATCAAGTATAAATGCGTAGCATGAAAATTATATGCAATGTGATCTTAAACATGCATATTTCCAACTGGTCAAGCTTTATTATTTAGTAAGATCAAACACAAATAACATTCAAAGTTTATAAATGAACCATATACTTTATTCTGTAGAAAATAAATACAAAATGTATTTGTAACAAAGAACATCAAAAATACAAACTCCCACTAAACATGCATATCGTCAAATAAAACAACATCCCTATGAGCAGTATGCTCATGAAAGACCATGGGTGGTAAACCCTTAGTAAGTAGATCCACAATCATGGAGTTTGTCCCAATATATTCTATAGCCACTTGATGACTCTGAACTCTTTCTTTAACAATGAGAAACTTGAGGTCGATGTGCTTGGACTTCACAGAACTTCTGTTATTATTGGAATAAAGTACAGGTGAATTATTGTTGTAATATATTTTTAATGGTCCTTCAATACATCCACAATTCGCGGCCTAATGACAAAATTTTGTATCCACATCCCATGATTAGATGCCTCATAACAAGCTATAAACTCAACTGCGATAGTAGAAGAAGCTACAAGTGTATGCTTAACACTCTTCCAGGAAATAGCTCCTCCAGCTAACAGGAGACATAGCCCGATGTGGATCTTTTACTGTCTTGGCATCCAACAAAATCAGAATCAGAATATCCAACAATCTCTAAATAATAATCTCTAATAAATGAGCATGTGATCTTTTGTTCTCTACAACCAGTTTGGCTATTCTCCAATAATCCATTCCTAAGTTACTTAAATACATGCCTAACATTCCCAGTATGAACGTAATATCCGGACGCGTACATACTTAAGCATACATAAGACTTCCTACAGTTGATGCATAAATCTTTTGCATTTTTTTCCGTTCCAACTCATTCTTGAGGCACCAACCGAGACTGGACTTATCTCCCTTAGCAACAGGGGTGTCTCCCGGTGCACAACTTTTCATGTCGAATCTATCAAGAACTCTTTCAATATAGCTCTTTTGTTATAACCCCAGAATACCTCGAGAGCGATCTCGATGTATCTGTATGCCTTATACAAAAGAGGCATCCCCAAGATCTTTTATCTCAAAATTTTTAGTCAGAAATCTCTTGGTTTCGTGCAATAAGCCTATATCACTTCTATATCATAACGTTCCCATTCCAATTCTTGAAGTTTGTGCCATTAAGCATGGGAATGGAATTAATATTAGTAGATATTATTGAAACAGAAGCAGTAACTAAATCAAGAATAAAACAAAACAACAAGCTCATAATCAATAATCATGTCACAAAGTAAGAATGCTCAATTAATAAATCCATACATGACATGGTCAAACAATTCACATAATAACGGGCTCTAACACAAGATACCTAGCACAACATTAACATTTAGTTTTTATATAGAAATATCAATTGTAAGTGGTGTTCTCCGTGCAGTAATCAAATATTGACAATTAATCATGTCAAGCAATAAACCTTTCTTTCAACCGACTCATTTCTCACATAGAAAACCTAATAATCGTCACATGTCTATTATCACGGATATGCCTATTATTTGGCCAAACAACAACATTCCTTTGGGTCGGTCATTATTCGCATAAACGATAGATATATACCTCTTAACATTCCAAAATAAACAAATTTACATTATAGATGTTACTTTGGCAACATATAATTTCAATCAATTTATTTTAAAATATCAGTCAAAAAAAAATTTCTTTTGTTCAAACTAGATGGTCAAAGTCAACCGTCAAAGTCCATGTTGAATGGGTCGGTGCTGGACTGGATCAGGTCAACCCAATCCAAATCCTTATCTAGCCCTGGATTCTTGACCACCAGCCCAAAGAAAAATGGACTCAAGGCCCAACTAATTCTCTCTCACCCTTTAAACCTTATGGGCTCAAGTCCAAAAAACTTAAAAACCCTTTTTTTTTCTTTTTCTGCCGCAAACATGCAGCCACCATTCTTTTTTTTTTTTTTTTTTAATTAATGAAATCAATCAATATAAGGACTATTGGTTCAAACAACATTGCAAATAGCAAGCAAAAATCCTTTTTCTTTACCACCAGAACCGAAAAACATAAATGTAAAATTTCAAGTAATCTTTAATTTGTATATATATACACCCAAAAGTTGAATCCGAAAATAAAAATAATCACAAAAATTTTTAACCTCAATAATTAATGCCGAAAATTGTCAAATTTGAATACACCCAAATCAAACATGATACACATATCTCAATAATTCAACATAACCTAGCTCTGATACCACTTGTTGGGAAAAACTTTAATTTATGAAAACTATTACCAAATCCAAGATCTCATATTAAATCATCAAGAAAATTTAATCGAAAGCGTACATGAATCTTTGAAGACAAATTAGAAAAGGATTGAGTCTTCTATAGTCAAATCTATTTAGGTTCCTGATTCTCTCTATTAATGGGGAAGCAAGAGGAGAGCAAATATTACATATCTGATTTGACTTGGGGACCACAATCTTTTTATAATGACCTTTATCTACTAACTTAAAGTAGATTCTCTTTCATCATAATTTAATTAGTATTAGGTTTTTACACATTAAAGTCCATATCCAATAGATACATCTAGAGTCCAACTAATAGATCGCTTATTTGGTCCTATTAAATTAGATAGCATATATTATAATTATCATTTAATATGTAACCTTATAATAGGAAATTAATAAAATCCCAACACTAAATTGCTAAAACTGTTTGGGAAAAAATGTTCAAGTGTGTCGAATTCAATTATTATTGCACTAATGCAAATTTATCGCGTGGATTGAGTGATGCGCAAATTATTTTATTGCAATCTTTTTTCTTCCTTAAAGCAAAATTATGCAGCCGCGGCTGAAAGTTAAGCGTGAGCCATTCGTTGTATGCTTGTTTGATTGTTTCTTTTTTCGCTCTTGGCGGCAAAGGATTAGGATACCTAATTCCTTGCCATCGTTGCAAATACCAATGTATCGATTTGTTCATGGTCATGGAATAAGAACAGAAGTAGGGAAGAAGATTAGGGTACGTCATCCGATCATTTACTACTTCTCATAATTAGTTTAGTCTAGGACTAATGTTGGAATTCAAATCAGTTTTCATCATCTGAAGATTATAGGAAGAGCGGCAATGAAGATAGAACAAAGTGGTTCAGTTGTCTTGGATCTTACTACAACGGGCATTCTAGTCAGGATTAGCTCTTTCAATTATCTAATTTGATATAAAACTGACAATTGCTTAAGATAATTACAGCTAAATTAACCGATGATCTGGTGTTTCTGCATGGCTGTGGACTTAAGTAGCAAAAAACTAAGGGAGCAAAACTTACCATCAGCTGCAAAAACTAGGGATTAAAACCTTGAGATGTAGTTTTTGTACTTGGGATACAAGTATAGTTTGTATTAGTTTTGCCTGAACATGTATATGAGTAACTAAAACTTGGGACTAAAATATTGTACAAGTAGTTGACTGGTTTCACATATAAAAGGAGTTTGTCTTGAAGACCCGGCAGTTGTTTACATCCAATATTCTTCATTGGCAGATTAGAAACACTAGAAGAATTTTGGCTTCACAACTATCAACTTACTAAAAACAGCGATCGTGGGACTAATTTAAATCGACAAAGAGAATTCTGAATCGGTGTGTCAGTAATAAGAGAACTACAACATTTTAATAATCTTAGATTCTCACATCAACTTTCTAACCAATCAACTAATAGACATAATTGTGAAAGAAAACTTATTTTGGAGTGTGAAAGGTATAAAACATTAGTCTACAATACAGTTGTCATTCGTAGAAATCCTTTGAAATGGAGACCATAACTGGAGGGATCTTTGCAACTGTGGAACATAAAACAACTCTTGACTTTCCATAACCCTACAAATCTCCTTGTACAATTTACGACCCTGTGGCTGCTTCGATGACATCCGAGGTCAGCTCACATGAGAGGATTTCAGCTTTCTAAGATGAGCCCCTGACAGTGACAAATTGTAAACCTTCACGGACTATGGAACCAGCAACATTCCTCAAGACTGCGCATAACCCGGCTCTGCCACAATGAAGGATTAAAGGAAACTTTGGACGGCCCCAGAACCTGATCAATGGAGTTCATATCCATCCTGTTGAGATTCTACCAAGCTGCACTCAGCAAAATAACTTCTCATAAATTTTCATCTACAAACGGCATGCCTTGTTTTTACACTGCATGCCCAGTAAGGCACTCGATGTAAATATGAAAGGTCATTTTGCTAATTTTACTTTATGAGATTGTCATTATAGCAAATTCCTTAATAAGTCACTCGAGTTAACCAGGATCATGATTAAAAGTTCGATCAGTCTACTGAATGTCCACTCGTACCAAAATTTTGGTCATTTTCTGTGATTCCAAATCTGACAAATACCAAAGGCACCCCTTGATCTTGTTAGACATGTGTGTACTTGAAAATGTGGATTACTGTGGTTGGAATTTTGGATTATATAAAACCACATGATTTAGACATTACACACGAATTGAGAGGCGAGGAAACAATGGAATTGAGATAAAGGTTGTCTATATTTGAGGAAACATTATCCCCCAAGCAACTAAGACAATTTAGCCATAATCGATAGAAAAAATTAACTAAATAGGCAAATTTTTAATAGTTCATTAAGTAAATGACCAAAATATTTTATATTTAAAAAAATGATTTTTAATCAGTGTTATTGATTATAATTAATTAGTAAAAAATTATAAATTGGTCAATTATTAATTAAATATGTCAATTAGTCAATATATTTGATAAAAAAACAATCATTTTCTTAATTGATAAAACTTTGATTATTTATTAAAAAACTTCTTTAAAAAAAGATATTATTTAACCACATATCTTTATCAATATTAGCCATGGTAAAAAGATTAACTAACCAATGATGGACAAAAATATTTCAAGTTAATGCTCTACTATCATGTTGTTTTATTCTCACCTTCTCCAATATTATCATTATATCATGTAAATTAAAATAACATATCAATAAAAAAATTTTTACATAAGGTACGAAAAAGAATATGAATATGTAATAAGACAAAAGGTTAGAAACAAACAAACCAGAGTGAAGAAGGGAATCTGTCAAAATG
>JAFMPE010124580.1:5462-16358 GCA_024759925.1 Ficus religiosa | reverse complement strand
AAACGGAAACAAATAAAACAAGCCAAACGACAGCATGTGTTGGAACAACTCAATCTGGTGTGCTTTGGAGGAAAATAAAACTATAAACGACACTAAGAAAATAGGCAACAGAGTACCATTTCTCCTGCATAGGCCAATCAAAGCATGAATGCGGATTCTCTTATTCACGTACTTTTCATATCCTTTTAATAATATCATTATAAGTAATAACATATATATATATATCTTATTATTAGAATAATATAAATGTAGACTCGAATAAAGGAATATTGAAGTTGGATACAATGAATACGTGATCACTCTCCAATCAGGACAGAGTCCATCATAAGAAAACTTCAAACAGCGGGACAAATTTTTTTTTGGAATAAAATAGAGCAAAAGACGAGATAACACAACGTTTGAAAAACAAAAAATATTTATTTATATTTAGAATTCATTTGACACGTATGATTTAATTTTAATTAAATTATATTTTTTTTATCTTAATTTTTTTTAAATCAATAAAATTAATAATTAAAATTTAAAAAATCAACCAAAGTTAATTTAAAATTTTCATCTTCCTTTGACGAGTCAACGAAAGCTTAGCGTTTTACAGTTTCCTGCCAATTGCGTATCGGTTTGGCCCTTTTCAAAAATGCACGTATAAGGTGAAGGAAGGAAGGAAGGCAAAAAAAAAAAAAAAAAAAAAAAGGAAAAAAAAAAGAAAGGAAGACGACCAAGCCACAACTACTTTTCTAGTTTCTTATTTTTTTGTCTCTCTCTTTCTGGCATTTTCTTCGCGTCCTTGATAATTTTAATCTTCAAACTCGATCCTTTTTTTTTTTTTTTTTAAAATTTTAATCCTTGCGATTTCTGGGTTTTTCAGAAATTGCAGGATTTATCTGGGTTCATAATTGGAAATAATAGAAACTGAGAATGCCGAATTGGGAGCTGAAGAACTGTTGCCAGCACGACCAGGTCGTTTTCTTGTCGACTACTGGAGTCTTCACCGTTGTAATCCTGGTGGTACGTCTCCTTTGTTTCTTTGCATCTTTTGATTTTCCCAGGAAAAAAACAACGAACAAAAAAAGAAAATTTTGGTGTCATTAGTTTAGCTTTTGGTTGATTCCAAGTGTCACCAGGTGAAGTCAACTGGGTTGGGCTTATAATGGGAACTTGCCCAGGATTCAAATTGCTTATTTATTTTTATGACATTCATTTTGTTTCTCCATGTTTTCTTGCGTTGTATTTGAGGATCAGTTTCTTGTTGAGCTTCTTCTTCTTTTTCTATTTTTATTTTTATTTTGGGTGTCCGATTGTTTCATAGGTTCGAACAGAAGTTTAAATTTTTGTGAGAGAAAATATTGTAGAAAAAAAAAAAAAATATTTACTCTCTTGTTTTTTGTCCCATATCCAACAGTTTCATGGAAACGTGTTTTTAGGAATCATCCCTTGGCAAGTCAGTTTAAAGAGCTACATAGTAGTTCTTGATAAATCAGTGCTGATATGAATATGAGAATTTGTTGTTAGAAGTTTCTAGGGGAAGTAACCTGGGCAAGTTTTGTGTGATTTCGACTATCTTACGAGTTAGGACTAAGCTTGAGTGATCTAGCTTGTAACAAGGGACAAATGAGTCAATCCTTATATTTAAGGGAGAAATGCTAGATGTTGAGCTAATTCAAAATATGTAGAAAAATGACAACGAAAGGGGGCTTAAAAGGTTCATTTGATTTGGCTGAAATTAACTTAACCACAATGTTGAGCCTCATAAAAGGCTGTAAATGATTTACCAATCAAATATGTTCAGTATGCAAGCCAAGTTCGATACTTGTATTAGTCACATAGAGAAATTTGCTTTGCTTTGCTTTGCTTTTAAGGATTCAATTTGTCCTTTTGATGCGAAGCTTGTTTTTGAATGTTAAAGCTATGGAGGACGGTGCTACTCACGCCTTTTAAGCTCATCACGGTGTTTCTACATGAAGCAAGTCATGCTCTTGCTTGCAAGCTCACGTGTGGTGATGTAAGAAGACTAGTTCTTTTCCTATTCCCTCATTTTTTTGTTTTAATGATAATAGAGACTGCATGCATTAGATGGCTTTTCTATTTGTTACTCTTTCGTTCAAGCCTTACTCTTCAGATAGATGCTTTCTCTGTTTCTGCAAAGCTTACGAGCATAAAATAGAGGATTTAAGAACAAATTTGGTTAAAAAAATCCTTGTTAATTGGCTAATATGCTTTAGCTTTGTTACTTAGAGCCTCTCAGAGAATCTAGTTAATAATGTGCATTCATTATAAAAAATTTCTCAAAATTGCATAATAAATTTTGATCTGCAGACTCTTTATCAGAGTCTAAGAATTATCTTTTCCATTTTTCTACTCTTTTTAATATCCAAGCCTATTGAGTCAATGTCCGAAATAAATAGTGCCTTTTGTGCATCTAAACCCATATATTTCATTCTTTTAGCTATCCAGATGCCACCGATTTATGTCGTCCGATGGGTTGCTCATAGATGATTTTGTGGCATCTTTTGGGTTAGAACTAAGTCACTTTTCTGTTCGAAAGTTGAATAGAGTAATTAGTGGTACTACTTGTTACATTGGAAAAGATATCTTCCAATTGAAACTTTCTACAGCACAAACAGTCAACTTCCAAGATGTTATCAGTTAAAATGTTGTGCTTTCCTACAACTATGAAGTTAATTTAACCGTTTCTCTTTCTATTAACCAATACGGACTTCTTAGTGACTTTCTATACGGTCAAGTGTAAGACAACCTTATACTTCTAGGGGTGAATGTTGGTTGTTCTGGTTCTCAATGTGAATGTACACTGCTATGTCATGGAATTAGTCATATCTTATAACCTAATTTAATGTGTAGGTAGAGGGAATCCAGGTTCATGCAAATGAGGGCGGGGTCACACAAACACGCGGTGGTGTATATTGGTTGATCTTGCCTGCAGGATGTATGTAACACACTTTTCTCCCTTTATGGTTTATTTCTGAAATTCATCCTACCTTCCGGTGTTTATGTTTTGTGTGACTTCTCTTGAAACCCAGATCTTGGTTCATCATTCTGGGGAATGGCTTTGATACTTGCATCAACAAATCTCGTTAGTGCGAGAGTCGCTGCTGGTTGTTTAATTCTTGCACTGTTCATTGTGCTGTTTATTGCTAAAAACGTAAGATTGTTAGTTCATATGATTAGTAGTAATGCCTTTGTCGTGTTTCAGTAGTGCTAAATGTATACATGTTAGTGGTGGTTGTCTCCGCAAATATATCTCATAGTCTTCTCTTTCTATCTTGTTTGCACTCTCTTTTGAACAGTGGACTCTCCGAGGACTTTGTATTGGTAAGTTCCTTTGTCTAGTTGTTCGAAGGTTTTAATTTTATACATCCAAATGCTTTCTTGCTAAATTTTGATGTTTATTAATTGAATCTCTCAGGTTTCATTATTTTCCTTGCTATAATTTGGGTTTTGCAAGAGAAAACAACCGTTCATATTCTCCGCTATGTCATTCTGTTTATTGGTACATGTCTATCCTGGCATAACATTTCTGACTCAAGAGTTTTTTCTTAATATTGGATCAAACGTTGCACATCATGGATGGATGGGGATGATAAATTGCTTTATGTTTGATTCTGTGATTTGCAGGTGTGATGAACAGTTTGTTTTCCGTATATGGTATGTGCAATCACTCTTCTTTCGCATGTTAACTTATACATTACTGGGCTTGCAGTATTTGATTTTCAATTACAAAGCGCAGATATCTATGATGATTTAATATCTCGAAGAGTCAACTCCAGCGATGCTGAGAAGTTTGCTGAAGTTTGCCCCTGCCCTTGCAATGGTGTTGCATGGGGAGTCATCTGGTGAGTTTTCAGCAGCACGCATCTTTTTAATGTCTTAAAACAATGTAGGTTTTGATCTGTCTTGAAGGTTTTCGTATTTATTCAAACAAACCACTCTTGCAGGGGAATGATATCATTCGTCTTTCTTTGTGCTTCTATGTATCTGGGACTTGTCATCTTATCTTGAGGTAAGCCTACTTCTCTGTACGGTCCCCAATCGTTCAAAATATACGTATATTTGGTGAGACCAAAACTTATTGCATTTATGGGCACAGTAATTTCATGATTGAGAGTATGAAACTCCTTCCGTGATACTTGGTTGGTCAAATTGTAAAAATTAATAATGGTTGACGATTATTTATTCATTCGTTCGGTAACCACTTACATTACACATGATTTCGAAACGATCATGGTTTTTGTTAAAACTGTGTTTGCTGTGCTGCAGATACCCTGAGTTTATACTAGAGAGGCCCTCTGTGATCTGCCCTTCTACTTTAAAGTTTTCCCTGGCTGAAAATGAAATTTAAATATCGAAAAATATGTTGAAAACGTACCAAAATGTTACAGGAAGCTATTTGGTTGATCTTGAATCTCAAAGACCCGGTTCACATCATAGGTTCAGACCCACAATTAGAACTTTTTGTTTAAGTGTTTTCTCTCACAGAAATTTGAATATACTGTTCAAACCTATAAACCAAACAGGTTAAAAGAAACTAATATAATAAAAGGTAACCATTTCTATTATGGAAAACTCAGCTGCCTTGTTAGTTTTTAAAAAGTTTTGAGAAAAAGATCATAGAACTGTGCATATGTAACCATTGAAAAAAAAAAGAACGTGATTTTGTAATTCTGTGGTTCAATCTGAACTTATGCGTTGTTTGTCATGTATTTTCAGGGCAAGAAGCTTCGGTTCATATTCTTTCTTATTGCAGACACCTCTCTATGTATTTAATTGCAAATTTTGTAGCTTGATTTAATTGATATTGCACATTTTATGCCTTTGATTATTTTTTTTGTAACCCTTTTTCATTTAGGGTTACATCTCATTACATTCTAATGCTTGTATATGAACATTTTTATCTGATATGTTCTATTCTTGTAGAGGTAGTCTTTAAACTGTTGGAATGCATTTTGAACTTTTCTAGAATTATTCTCCCATTTCCTGTTTGTTGATGGAAGTTTGGTGTTACAAGTATATTATATATACATATATATATTTTGCTTAAAATATTCATATATATATATATATACATATATATATATATATATTAACTTCACTGATTGGAACAAGAACCCGAAACATTTTCGTTGAAAAGTGGAAGAATATAATTAATGTTGTAGGAAAATGTGAGTTGCTAGTTATTGTTGAAGGAAAAGTATGCATTGGCAAATTAGTCAAGCACATATTATAATTTTATACGCGTTGGCAAATTTGTCAAGCACATATTATAATTTTCTATTGTTAAGAAGGGGGAAAAAAAAAAAAAAACCTTGAGATGTGACACTGATAAGCCATCCTCTTACTACTTATCCCCTCCATCGATGGTTTAAAAAAATTCATTATTTACATTCACGGGGGTGTATGGGTTGACAAGAGTAGGTGCTTTTATTAGGCTTCTCCCATTCGTTCATCTAGATTCGATTTCTATTGTCTTTCCTTGGGTCTTACTCTAGCTTCGGCCATTGAAATATGATTTGGTGATGACAGAGTAGACCTCGAATGGCCGACTGAGATAAACTAATATAAATAACCTATCTCCTTACCACATTTAGGAAAATCCTGCCTGTGGGGTTGAAAACCTGAAAATGATGGGGTCACTCCCAGATCCTTTTATTCACAAAAAAAAAAAAAAAAAAATCATTATTTGGTTTAATTACTCCTCAGTCTAATTTACTCCTTTTGCTCTTCCCTTTATAGACTTACCTCTCTCCACTGCCTTCTAAATTAAACAAAATTTTTAAGGGGAGAAAGAAGTGAATAGTAGTTTTTAGAAAATAATTGAAGCAGATAGCATGTTTTTAAAATATTTGGAGTAAATAACAAGTTTATCTAGTAAATGATTTATTTATATCTTGTAAATATGTGATTTACGTATTATATTTTTTATTTATCAGATAAATCTGCTATTTATGTTAAATATTTTAAAAACATGATATTTACTTTAATTATTTTGATAAAAATGTTATTTATTACAATTTCTCTTTATACAAAACTCATTATAAATTGGCATTTCATTTGTTCATTTTTCCTTTTTTGTTTTGAAATTAAAAATGAGTATTTGAATTCTACATCTTATAACAAAAGTAAAACCATAACTCTTTTCAAATTTTAACCACAAAAATATATGAACTTATGTAATAGAGGAATTTTATCTTGATTTTATTTGAAATTTGAAATGAGTAAAAAGTATTCAAAAATAGAAATTTAGAGTCTAATCGAAACTTAAAAAAAAAAAAAAAAAATCTAGTGAGAATTTTGCAATAGAATATGTTTAAAAAAATAAAAATTAAAAAAAAACTTCCCTGCCGATAATACACAACTTTGAACCAAAGCTTGTCGGTACCAGCATCATGGTTACGGCAGATGGGCAGTCGAACACAAAATTTTTGTGGTTTTGCTCCTGTCGGACCACACAAACCAAAGATCAGAAAACACATTAAGGAGTGAAGGGCCAAACATCATTCATTGTCCTGCGAATTTGTAAGTAATCGAGATCAAACTACGAAACGACATATATATATATATATATAGACAAGGTTTTAAATCCGATATCGTTTGGTACCCGGCGCTAACATGGCACGAAAAAGCCACAGGTAGCGGACACATGTCGAGAGCAGCATGAGCGGCACTGATGTGAACAGAAGAAAAGCTGGAGATGGTGGGCATCCAGGCAGGGAAAGAAAGCGTTTTTTTAAAGGAAATGAGAGCATTTAGGTAAAAGCAAGTCTATTGAAAAAGGAAAAGAAATTTTGTATGCATAATGTGAGCCTTATTTGCGCCTTGTTCATGATGGAGATGTGAGCTCATGAAATGGAGATGTGAACTACTAATGAGTGATATCCAATGTGATGACAGTGCACATAAAGAAAAACCAAGGGATGGAAATGATTAAACGCTGTAGTTTAGTTCGAGTATCGATGAGGCGAAAGGTTGGTTTTTGGGAAAAAGGAATGTGTAATCGAAGATAATGGTTGGATTTTTCATTTTAATTCACTTTTGGGTTTAAGCTATGTTAAAAATGAACCAAAAACCAAGAGCAGTTAATTGCCCAGAAACCAATTACCCATCAATAAGACCATCCCGCATATATAGGGATGGTCTTACCATACCTATATATATATGTATATATGTATTTATACACACATATCTATGTATGTATGGCCTTGAAAAAAAATCTATACATTAAAGATAAAAGAATTACCTTCTTTATAGATCTCATGTGAGAAGTTAGAACATCAATGAAAGTATATTATAGCTAGGGGATACTCATTCACTTTAAATATACTCATCCACTTTAAATATACACATTGTTTGACATGTTAGTTTACCTCTAATTAAATTGTATTTGTCTTTTTTTGAAAAGTCAATCAACTTTAACTTAAAAATTTTAAGTCCAACTAACGATCCAAATAAAGGCATAAGCTATCGCATTTGGTAGGTAAACTAAATAACAAAATGGGAAGCTAAAGTAAAAAAATGGAAATAAAGAAAACTTGATAATAATGAGAAAACTAACATAGCTAGATGGCATAAATGTCTCTAACTAAGTAAAAATGGGTTAATTTCATAAATAGCACATGTGAGAAAAATATTATTAAAATTAGTACCACTTTTGTTTCCTTTCAATACTAACACTGCCATATAAGTTTTTTATCTGATTTGTGGGACTCACAAGCTTGTAAGAGAGGCAAAATTTTGACCTTGCCCCTATCTTCCACAGCCTAAATTATGCTTCTAAAACCTAATAACACAATTTCAATTTTTAGAGAGAGAAAGGTAGTTAAGAGAGGAAATAGAAGGAGAACGCAGAAAGAAAGACTCGTCGAAAATTGTCAGAAACTATCAAAAACCATCGCCCAAGTCGTCAATAAATACTGACCTTCTTAATGGGTAAAGAAACAGAGAAAACCATCGAAACCTCCACCGAAATCCATAGTAAAAATCCATCAAAACCCACTGTCAAACCCACGAAATTGCCTGAGAAAACCCTTACTCCTGAAAGGAGGTCTCCACGATTCATGGCTTCGTCGGAGAAAAGCCCCTCGGGTCTGGGTAATTCGGCTGTTGAAGAAACAAAACGTTTGAATTTTTAATTGATTTTTTTAATAAAAAGTTTTCATTTTTAATAGATATTTTGTAAAAAATATGCAGTTTTAATTTATTTGTTGAAGAAAAGTATACATTTTTAATTGATGTTTTTGGAAAAAAAAAAAAAAGATTGCATCTTTAAATGATTCTTTGAAATTTTTTTGCTTTTTTTTAATGTTTCTTTCAAAACAGTTTGCGTTTTTAATTGATTTTTTTGAAAAAAGTTTACATTTGTAATTGATTTGTTGAAACAAGTTTGCATTTTTAATTGTGTTTTTTTAAAAAAATTTTGCATTTTTATTTGATTTTGTGATATAAATTAAAAGTTTATTTCTAGTTTTGTATATTCTGAACATGATGATGGTTATTTGTAAATGCATATATTTTATAAAATGTGGATGTGTTGTTGTTGTTGATATTATTTTGGTTGAATCTTTTTCTACTTGCCGAAGGTGTTTGTGTTAATAACACAATATTATATTGGTTATTGGTGTTGATGTGTAGTTATTTGTTTTTTATATTGAAAATATGGTTGTGTGGTTATTTATCTGAGATCATGTTATATTTTTGCCGATTGATCGTTTTTATGATGACTTGTTAGTCATAAATATAATTACTTTCAGTTGTTATAATATTACTGTAGGTTTAGTTTCTGAGATGCGTCATCGATACTGAAATAATCCTCTCAAAGATTAGTACATTTGTCAACATTGGGGAGACAATGGAAAATATGAGGGACTTGTTGTCACCCGATTAATACAAGATGTTGATTAGATCATAAGATGGTTAATATGGTCCTATTTATGGAACTAAAATATATGGATGGTCATAATGAACTGACCTTTAAATACCAGTCACTACTAACACTTAAAACTATATTTAGGTTGAATGTCAAACTAAATGCAACAATAGTATAAACATTACAAATAAGTCAGGAAGTCATAATGTAAATGACATAATTGCTCAAAACATTTTTATACATCATTAGTTGAAACTAACTACTCAGCAGATCATAATGTAAATTACCCATTGGTCATTATGAAAATGACCTATTAGGTATTTTTGTCAAATGACAAACTTAATGCAACAATAATATTGACGTTACAAATAACTTAGGCCGACTCCAATTTGTTCATTTCAAAATCATTTCGTATATCAATAAATGGAACGAATTACTGAGGTCATTATGGAAATGACCCACTAGTCATGTATATAATTACTACTTTATACTACTAATTCTTAAACTGTATTTTAGTTGAATGTCAAACTTTTTGCAATAATAATATTGACGTTAAAAATAATTCAGGCTATTGAATATTTATGCGTTTCAAAACTCTTTTATACATCATTAAACGAAAGTAACTAATGAGCAGGTCATTATGAAGATGACATTATTACTGGTCAATATAGTAATGAACTATTGCAAAACTACATTTAAACACAACAATAAATAGGAACGCAGGTACTAAATTCAAATCCGATAACAACAATTAAACATAGTAGAAATGAATATAGCATCGGCTATCGACTCATCAAATACATCGATGCTAATTGGGAATATGCTAAGTACATGAACATCTTTGTTTTTCGGTTGTATGTAGAAATGAATATCAGCATCAGACTGTATCCTTACAGAAGGCATTTCAGGTTCAACTGTGTATTTCATGACTATAGTTTTCTCTTAGCCCATCAATCTAATACACTCCACACTAACTCAATAAGACCAATATAAGTTGCGGCAAGGGGTACTATTATTCCCTTCATGTATCTCGATGTATCGTTTCATTAACCATTATACTTGATGAAAAGATAAACTGCAACCATTTCCAAACGAGTCAATATAATAATTACCTTTTGGTAGAAAAAATATAAGATATTTACCGTTACTACTGTCGAAAATTTTCCAGAACGGGAAATCTTATAGTTTGGTACCAAAAAACACAATAAATTTATCTTATTACAAAAGCTAGAAGAGACAACAAATGTTACAAGAACTTACCTTCAAAATTGTTTAACATAGTCATTTTTTTATATTATAATCCAAAACACAAACACATTTCTAGATTTAGAAACAAATAAAACAAAAGAACAAACACCATTACCTCATATTTGGACATGAGCTAAGCTAGGACGAGGCTGTTGCAAAGTAAGCTGAGCTGCAACCTTCTTCAACTATGATGAAGAGAGAGAGCATGAGGTGAATAGAGAGAACAAGGATGGGGAAAGAGTGAGGGTGAGATGAGATAGCTAAGCTGCAGATCTTAAACTATGGTGAAGAGAGAGAAAGTGTGAGGTGAGGATGAGAGAAAACGAGGACCAAAAATGAGAGAGATAGAGATAGAGAGTTATATATGGTGGGAGTGGTGGGGGGAGGGAAGGGGCGGGTGGAATGGGTAAGCCAAATAGGTGTGGGCGGGAAAGTGGGGAGATTTTAGGGTTTAGGATTGACTGAATATGTGAAGGCATTTTGGACATTTTAAAGCCACCTCAATTACTGAAAATGATGTGGCAGTGCTAGTATTGAAAGGAAATAAAAGTGGTGTTAGTTTTAAATATTTTTCCCACATGTGCTAGTTATGAAATTAACCCTAAAAACTTAAATAAATATTCTCAAAACTAGCACTACCAATTGCACGATATTGCTATAATACTGTTAATTGAGATAAATATTTATGGATTTTTAGTGTAAAACTATAGAAGGCCATGGCAACCTTCCACAAAGAACCTCCAATACCCAATAATATATATATATATATATAT
>JAFMPE010124568.1:487-12732 GCA_024759925.1 Ficus religiosa | reverse complement strand
GCTTCAGAATCGGACAGTGATCTGGTTAGGGAAAATGCATTGAGAGTAGGTCCGGTTGCCAACAATAACGAAAGGCCAGTGATGCTATTAAAAGAAAGAAAGAAAAGCAATGGTAACAAAGTTCAGTCAAGATAATCCATTTGATTATGGTGCTAATTAAGATGGGTCCGTTTGGAAACCATTTTATTTTATTTTATTTCATTTTAATTAAAACAAAAGGTAGAAGGCAACTTACTTTCTCACTACATTATTTTCCAAATCTTGACAAACGTCTTGAGGATTGAAGACGCTCTCCAACATCCTCTACAGCTTTTGGATTCTAGTATTACGAGCCACAACACATCAAAGAATGAAACAACGACATTGCGTGAGAGAGTACATATGGCATTTACTATTACAGTGCTAGATGAGATTTTTTGTTTATACATCCGAAACACCTTTAATTTTTTTTATCCAAAAAAAAAAAAAGAAGAAGAGAAAATAGCTTTAATTTTTCTACTTTCCTTGCTTAAAAACTATATATATATATATATATAGATCAAATTATTGGCAATAACTCCTTAGGTTCTTTGATAAAAAAATGATACAAAAATCCTTGACAAGATGTAAGAATTTGAATTTGATAACTCGGTGAAAATGAAAATTAGATTTGTATCCATCAACTTTGGTGACCAAATGAATAGTTGTTCTAAACCACAAGTTCATAGAACTGTTATGAAAATTGAATTTGCTAATTATGGCAAAATAATTGTAATCAAATGGCTTATTGACATAGGAGTGACGCAATCATTTCTCCAAAAAATTGCAACTCATGGGAGAGGCGCAATCAGCTCCTTTAAACACCTCCCATTATCAGACTCGGAAATCAACTCTAAGCACTATCTGTTTGGACCCTTACTTTGAGGAGTCCCACGAATCCGTATGTACACCTAACAGATGGGCTTATGTACTTCTTCAAGGCCCAAGTCACATAGTCCACCTCCTAAGTTCAAGTATACTCTTGCATCATTCTCCCCTCCTTAGGAAAATGCCCCTCTAGGGCGCACCCATGGGACTTGAACTTGAGACCTCTTGCTTTGATACTAACTAATGTAGGAGTGACGCAACAATTTCTCTCAAAAGTTGTAACTGATGGGAGAGACGCAGTCAATTCCTTTAAATATCACCTATTATTAGAATCGGGAATCCACCCCAAACAAAGGGCTCAAGCACTTCTTTGAGACCCAAGCCACATAGGCTGCCTCCCAAGTTCAAGTATGCTCCTGCATCATCACTTGTACTTGGTTCAAAGTAGTTTTTCATAAAGAAAAAACTCTTGGATAAAGAGTTAATGAATTCACACCTTTGGTTATGACCAATGGACGGGTCCAAATGGGGTATGCTTCTACAAGGTTTCATTGATATCACTCTTCCATGTCAATTCCCTAGTTCTCAGACTTGGAAAGGTTTCTGCACATTGTTGCGTACCACTTGTACGCGTTCATTCCGAATCTCATTCCGGTCACGGCTTTTTTTCACTGTCAGATATTCCAATTTAGGCAAAATAACCTGTAGAAAAATAAAATACTAAGATAATGGGAAGTCTGAGACTACTAAGTAGATAAAGCAATATTTTACAAATAAGATAAACTAGATAGTAGATAAAAAATAAGAAATGTTGGTGCTATAATTTTACCGTGTCCATCAAGAACAGAGGAGGTTGAATTGGAGTATTTTCATGGGCCTTCTCGTGTACCTTGTTTTGGTAGCTTAATAATTCTGAAGCGAATATCTTTATTTTATCACAATATTCCAAGTTTAATACTTTTAGAGAAGACCATTCTGAAGAATGCAGTCCAGGGTAGAAACATGCGAGTTTCCGTAGTGACCTTAATTTCAAAATGGTTAAGTGAGGGAACACAAACTTCGGTGTTATCGTCTCTTCTCCTCCTTCCTCCTTGCCAACAACTTCCTCTATCCCATCACAATCTGATAGCTCAAGCGATTCAAGTTGGAGAAGATCTTTGGCAACAATGGTCGGAAGCAAACTTTTCAAACTTGAACACCAATGAACATTAATTTGCTTGAGCTTTGGAAATGTGAAAGCTCCATTGGCATCTTTACTCCAGATATGCTTCAAATTTGGTAAATTATACAACTCCAATGTACTTAACTGACAAGCTATTACGTCGCATCTTTCTTCAACATTTGATCCTGGGATCATTTCGAATACCTCTTCCACCTTCCACACACCTTTATTTCCAAGCTTCTTAAACTCTGGAGTCTTCTCAATATGTTAAAAGTAAACAGTTTCCTTAGATTGTTACAATAGTCAATGCATAAATCTTCCAATCTGCAAACGGGAGAAACTGCTACAGGTTCTTGATTGCTGCGTATCATCTCCAACCCATTTAGAGAAGAAAGATGCAGTGTCTTCAAATTTACGACCTACATATTTTAAATATTTCAATTCGTGAGTGAGCAGAAGATCATATACACATATATGGATATATGCATATATATATATATATATATAGATTTTGGAAAGCAAAACTATTATACACAGAGATAAAAGGATAAAATCCTCAGAGAATCAATACAAAATCTTGTGAGTTTTGGAAGAGATTTCAGCTCCAGATAATTTAGCTGAGGTAACAGCATTCCATCACTTGTCTTATAATCGGTGCTTATTATTCCTTCCAGCATATTACATTCTTCTACCTCGAGTCGACTGAGTTGCATTAAGTTTCGCAGCCAAAGAAGACGAAAACAGATATTTCAAGGATCCACAACACATGACAGACAATTCCGTTAAACTTCGAAAGTAATTTCAAGTTTCACCAGATATCCCTTCAAATTTGCAAGAAGAAAAATCGGCCATGAGCTGTTCGTGATTATGGCATATCAGCTTCAACATATCTAAACTCCTAAGCCGCAGTTTCTTCAAATTCGGGAATGCGACCTGCATGTTTTTACATATATCCACTAGTGTCGTGAGTGAGCAGAAGATCATATAGCTAGAAATATGTTGGAAACAGCAACAGGTAGGTAATTAGTTCGAAACATATGAGTTTGGTGTCTTGCTTGATTAAGTTGTGGACTCTTTAACATAGAATTCATAATTAAGAGGAGCGAAGAAAGAAATCTCACAGATGAAGTACAAAATCTTGTGAGCTTTGGAAGATGTTCCAGCTTCAGATAATTTAGCCGAGGAAGCCTATCCATTGTTTGATCAGGGCTTATCATCTCTTCCATCATAACATGCTTATCATCTCATCGAAGTACGATAGGTCAAGGCTTTTAGCAACAGAAGCTGGAAACATGCTCGTTAAACTTGGACATCTAGAGATGAAAACTTTCTCAAGTTTTTGAAATAATTGGAAAGCTCCTTCGACGGGATCCATACTCCATACACGCTTCAAGTTTGGTAAATAACCCAAGGACAAATTTGAGTAGTTGTCATGTCACATCCTTCTTCAACAGTTTTAACTGATCTTTTGATGTCGAAAACCTCTTCCAGCCTATCACACGAGTTTATATCCAAGCTCTTTTAACTCTGGAGTCTTGCCAGTATATTAGCCGAACACACTTTAATTAGATTGTCACAACCAGTAATCGATATCCTTTCCAATTTGCCAAAGGAATCTGACATGAATTCTTGGTCATCTTGCCATATCGTCTTCAACTTCTTTAGCCCTGCAAACTTCAGCTTCAAATTTGGGAATGCAACCTGCATCTTTATCATTTCGTATTTAATTATTATTATTTTTTCTTTCATGAATAAACTCATAATGACATTTATACCAAGATTAGTTCTGGTAAAGAGCAAACTTCATTGCAAATAAAAAAAAAAGGAATAACAATTTTAGGGTAATCATACATACCTTCGTGTGGAAAAGTACTGGGAAAGCAGAATCTTCATTATTTGGCCTCTCCTCTATCTGCATGCCTGTTTTCTTCACTTCGCTGAAAAATTGAACAAGGTTCTGTACTTGTTCAAGTTTCAGCTCGCATAACCGAGGAAATTCAGTCTTTTTGACATCGTTTGTCTCAACGTCGGGAGAAACCTCTTCTGTTTCATAGCTAAATATAGCCTCCATTGCCTTGCAGTAGCTCACTTCAATTTTAACAAGCTCTTTAGCAATGAACAGAGGAAAGAGATTCTTTAACTTAGGGGATTCGAATATGTAAACAATTCTTAGTTTGCTGAAAGAATCTGCTCCAAGTTTACAGTTAGATATGCTTTCCAGGTTGCTCAGAAAGTAAAGATGCAGTTCCTCCAAGCTTTGAAAGGCGTTAAAAGGATTAGCCCGCTCTACCGAGTTGATTATTTGTTGAACTTCATCATCATTTTTGCATGTGAAAATCTTCAAGCTTGACAAACCATCCCCATCTAATTCATCAACACCATTCACACCATGTAATTTGCTTATAAGCAACTCTTCAGCCTGACTTAGCAAAAATTTAAGACTGCTCAACTCAATTAGGCTTTTCGTCACATCACAGGGATCCAACAATCTTGAACGGTCTTCTCGTCCAAATCCAAAATAATATTTTGGAGATCCTATATGTATATCAAATCTTGATAACTTATCCGTAAAAAAGTCCCTCGGAAGAAAATTAGCATCTGGTATGTTCAATTTTAACGTGGTTAGATGCTGCAAATTCTTTCGTTCGGTGAGACACGCATTGTTCCTTCCATCGGTGACTTCTGCAATCCAGAGACTAGGAAAGCTACTTACTACTATGCTCAACTCTTCTAGTCGCACCAAGTTTGATATAACACCGGGTTCAATCTCTTTAACATTTCCACAGTTGCTTAAATCCAATGATCACAAACGGGTCAGTTGTCCTAGCCTTTTTGGGACAACCTCAACACATAGTGTCCTGATATGTAGAGAATCTTTAGATTTCTCAACTCCCCAACCCAAGCGATGTCTGTCAGAAAATCAAAATTACACAAAAACAAAGCTTGGAGATTTTGAAGAAAGCACAAGGATAGTGGAAACCTCCATATGATTTCAGAGTTCAAACTTAAAACTCACAGCTCTTTCGTCAGTTCAAAAAATTGGTCCAACAGCTTATTGGTATAGTCATACCCCATCCTTTTGAACCGAAAAAATAAGAGTTTTGAGCATGGAATTCTTTTAGGAATTAGTACTTCATTGTTGTCTTCGTCATTGCAGCAGAGTGAAATCAGAGTCATGTCCTCGAGTCTATTCTTCTTCAAAATCACCTCTAGTTCACCAACATGTTTGATGTTATACATATATTTCTCTTCTGATGCAGTCGTTAGGGCGACGTCACGAACAATGACATGCATTTTGACAAAACCAACTCGGTAGCCATCCAGCAACAAAGAAGAAGTTCTAAGATTCTCGACCAAAGTAAACACCCTATTTCTTGCATCTTCAAGTTTATTGATGCCTTGAAACAAGTTTAAGCCCGCACCATATCTCCACAAGTCATCAATAGGTATATTTTCATCCTCTTCGTGTAGACTACATAGCAGCTATAATGACCTGGCTTCTTCACTTCTTAAAAGTTGTAGCTCAACTTCATACTTGAGTACACTTTTTCATGCATTCTTTTGATGTTAGTTGGGTTAGACGCTCTTAGATCCTGCAAGGCATCCTTCCAAATAGCAACATTTTTGCTTTTCAATGCATTCGCAACTGTTGAAATCGCAAGAGGTAAGCCCGCACATTCTTTCACGATCTGAGCTCCCAGAGTTTGGAAATCGAGTTCTTTCATTAAATCCCCCACAGTTTGATTGAAAAGATTTGCTGCTTCACAGTCAGATAAAACTTCAAGTTTGAAGTTGCTCCTCACATCAACATTCATAACATTGCGTAATACATCTTCCGACCTCGACGTCATTACTATTTTGCAGCCCTCTTGATCATCGGCAAAAGATATCCCAATGGCATCGAAGTCAAGTTCACTCCAAATGTCATCTAAAATCAGAAGGATTTTCTTCTCTTTCCTCAATCGTTTTTGCAGTAGCTCAGCTCTTACTGATAAGGTATCCTCCTGAAATGTGAGACCGAGATTCTCAGCAACTTCTTGTTGAATCCTTTTGTAGTCTCGAGTTTGTGAAACAGTAGTTAGAATTACTTGACTGAATAAAGTTCCACTTATGGCATGACTAGCAACTTCTTTAACGAGCACAGTTTTGCCCACACCACCCATCCCCCAGACTCCGATCACACGGACGCTAACATCTCTCAGTGCTTCCATGATTCCCGAGAAAGTGGGCGTTCTTGTTTCAAACATAGCGTAGCCCTTGTTTTTAACGGGAATTTGTAGAGGAGGACGATAAGAAACCTTGCTAAACTTCCCAACATCTTGGATTTCTCTAACCGCAACTTGTGCCATCTTCCTTGCTTTCTTGCTTAGATTATATCTCATGATCAAATTCCAGAAGGATCCACTGAAACACCTTGCGCTCGCTTGACCTTCGTCTCTGGGAAGTAACGTCTCAGCCTCCGCAGTGATGTTTTCTGCTTTGGTTTGCCAGTTCTGGACATCACCTTCAATTTCTTCACCATTTCTTATAGCCTCGTCAATGGAATGTTGTATCCTCTCTTTGCGTACTTCAGCCCCTGAATTTGAGTCTTGAGGTTGACGACATTGCTTTTGTAGTAAAACAAGTAGCCAATCTGAAGAGCAACCGGCTCAACGATGTATTCTGCTGCTTTTCCAACAATTGAAGTGCCGATTCCGATAGCAACAGAAGTCTAAAGGGATTCAACTTAAGGAACAAACTAAAAAAATCTGCATAGACTAAACTTTTGCAAATTGTGCAAACTAAGGGCCTTCTTGACATTTGTTTTTAACATTTCAAAAGGAAAATCTGCAAATCTTTTTCAATAACTGTATTTCCCCTTTTTTGTTTTAATGGTTAATGATTGTAGCAAAAATAAATTTTAAAACTAAAGAGGAGGGGGAAAAATCACACTTTCGCTATATTCAAAATAAATGTTAGCACACATGCCTAATTTTCTTTCTACACATTCTGTCAGTAATATTTTTCCTATAATTTTTCGTGGCATCTTATTATCAAAAAGATTATATAATGAGAAAGTTTTTGTGATTTTGATATTGATTAGGAAATGTTTTGTATGAGTTTTCGTTATAAGATACAGGTCTGATTGCAACCTGTCTGGACGGGTTTTGTTACCTGTTTTGACAGGCTTAGCCATTTATGATTAGTTGTATGTAAAGAAATAGTCTTGTTCATTCAGAAACCCCGTCGGATAGGTATAGACTGATCGAAATATATGGAAAGTCTTAGAGAAGACTTGCAACATTGGAAAAGTTGGAAATTGCCTTATCTTTTGAATTACCTAAAAGCTGGAGGATTATTCTAGAATGAGATAAGCTATTTTGGGAAGTTTTTAAGCTTCGTGATTAACTCAGATTGATCTGATCCAAGTCAGATAAATTCAAAGTTCCTTTCTAGTGTGGATTTTGCTCTTTAGAATCACGAAACTACTATACAAGTCAACGTCGGATCGGTGTGAAAACAGACAAGATATTTTGCACATAAAAGAAAATGTCGGAATATTCTAAAGGATCATCATTCATGAGCTCAAAGCTATGGATTTCTTGTCCAAATAACAATTAAAAGAGTCTAGAAGACCATTAGGTTGATCCTCGTTCATGCCCCACACTATATATAGGAACCTAGACCTTGAGAAAGGGTGGTTGCTTCCTTTGTGTATTTTTGTAAGGTATTTTCATTAGAGTGGGCATTGAAAAGTTTCTCATAGTGCTTAAGATTGAGAGAAAATCAAAGCAAGTTAGGCTTAACCATAGAGCCCTCAACCCATGTCAAATGTTGCCTATCTAGAGTAAGTCTGAGGAAGAGCTAAAGGTTGATCATGACTATTCAGAGTAAGTCAGTCAGTTGGACCAAATGTGAGTGTTGAGAATTGGTTCGTGACCTAACCCAAAATAATATCGAGAACAAATAAACGGAAGAAAATAAATCGCACACAACTGGTTCGTCCAATTAATAACTACTTCCTGTTTCTGCAGTCACGGATTTCACTCTGATGAACAAGAGATTTACTCATTCACTCCTCATGATTGTGTTTATCTCCCTCACACTGTCTATGTTATTCAGCTCTCTCTCATGAATAAAACCCCAATACTGGCATCCCCTTTTATAAAGAAAAACTAGGACAACCAAATTTACAAGTGGTGATCCGTATGTTGACTCTGCATGAGGCGTTTTTTCGTAGGGCATTAATTAGTCTCCACAACTTAATAGTGAGCATGAAGGCTTGGAGGAAGACAGTTGGACCAAAGGCAAGCAAAGCAAGCAGGAGGCTTGTAGATAGAGGGAGACTTCATGAGTTCTAGGAGTTGTGGAGTGCTTGATGATACTAATAATTTCTATATTCAATTGTAATTGAAATTCGAAAATTAATGAAATCCAGCCTTTAAGCTGGTGTGCTTAGCACCCATGATTTTTTCCCAAATTAAGTTTTTTGCGACATTAAATAATTATATTTGGTGTTATCTTATTATTTACTAATTTATATGATAATTACATATTCTGTTAACCATTACAATTAAATTTTATGTGTGAGGATATTTTTTTTTTCCTCTCGTTCTCTCACTTTACTTTCAATTGCCTTATTTTCTCTCTACTACGTTTTTTCTTTCTTTCTTTCTCTACACTTTCTTTCTCCTGATTCTACTACTTAAATTTCTTCATCTCCAATTTATCTCTGTAATTTCTCCCCACTCATTCTACCAATTTAATTTCGTTCTCCTCATTCTCTCACTAAACTTCAAATTTCTATGTTCTCATTCTCTCTCTCTACACTTTCTATCTTCCTATTCTCTCTTTATACTCTCTCTACTAATTCTTTTTTTTCATTTATAACTTTACTTTCTATCTCCTCATCCTTTCTACTCATTCTTCTACTTTACTTTTTCTCTCTCCACTCTTATGATCTCATTGCT
This sequence comes from Ficus religiosa, assembly GCA_024759925.1. Taxonomy (NCBI): domain Eukaryota; kingdom Viridiplantae; phylum Streptophyta; class Magnoliopsida; order Rosales; family Moraceae; genus Ficus; species Ficus religiosa. The sequence continues at coordinate 3,774 of JAFMPE010124568.1, read as the reverse complement.
ATTTCTCTCGTCACTTTTTCGATCCGTATTTTATTCTCTCTTCGTTCACTTTTTTTTTTCCCCTTCTTTTCATACTCTTTATAAATTACTCCTCTTTTCCTTCTACCGCTTCATTTATCTCCTTATTTTCTCTCTTCTCTTTCTCTCCCCTATCATTCGTTCTCTTCACTTTCTCTCTAATCATTCTCTCCCAACTCTTTCTCACTAAGACTTTCTCTTCCTCAAGACTTTCACTCTTCTAATTTGCTGTTTTCATTTGGGCTCTCCATATTTTCTCTCGTTAATCTGTACACTCTCTCTCTCCCCTCATGAATCTAATGATTCAACACCTATTATAAATCACACAACTCAATTTAAGAAATAAAAAAAAAATTACTAAACTAAAAAAGAAAAGAATAGCCTTGAGAGTAACACAAAATAACACATCGTCACAGGTTTGAGATATGATATATTTCAACAGAATGAATAAATGAAAATAATAACTAAAAAGGAAAGCCTGAAAATTCCCAGCTAACAGAACAAATGAAAATAATTAAAAGGAAGTATATCAGCACATACCTTAGCTTTTGTGGATATTTAGATATGGAGGGAGATACACCAACGTAGTTTGACTTGCACGGTAATTTTTCTCGTTTCCTTTTCTTTTTCAGTTTTTGTTTTGTTTTTTGTTTTTGTTTTTTTTTTGGTTTTTCGTTTTTTAAATCCTTGGGAACACGCTATGACGTACAAGAAACGGATGGTGATGAAAACAAAACTACAACAAAGAAAGAAGAAATGCACACACGGCTAACTGCTCGGCTGCTGTGTGTTTGTATATTTTAGTCGGCTTTTTAGGACTTGATATGTAACTACAACAAAGAAACTGAGAAGAGACTTGAATCGAGGGACAAATGAAAACAAAAGTGAAATCTCGTAGAAATCTAGGACTGCAGAGAAGTTTATGGATTTATGAAGCTGTTTGGCTAAGATCACAGAACAAAATAAGGCTGTGCGTTGTGACAAATGAGTTGGAGAAACTCTAGTGCGAGACAGAGTACTGAATGTTTGATAAGCAATAGGCAAAGAGATTGCAAAATGAAAGAAAGCTCACGCAAAGCATAACGACGCAGAGGGTGAAAAGAGCAAAACAAAATTCCATAAGGCTTTATTCTTCCTTTTCTTATTTTAAAGGTTATCCCACCTGAAACATTACTTCTTTATTGATTCTCTGTCTGCGACTTTAAGTAATCGACAAGTAAGAAGATATCCATGAATTTCCACCTCTGCAGCCTCTCATTGCTGGTGTTCAAACTTTTGTGGTTTTACATTCATCTTGATCCTGATTAAGAAATACTTTGATTGATGGCAAAGGAAACACAAGACACATGACATATATATGGAGATAAGTTGAAAACTATTGCAATTAATTTGTTGTTGGAGTTTGGATTCATGCTTTCTTCAATTGATTAACAAGTGAAGCCAGAGTTGTCATTAAAGGGGATTTTCGATTCTCTTCGCCTTCAATCACAAACATGAATTATGGCTGACATTCGTCATATGTCATTGCATATTGCGAAACTAATGGAAATCAATGGTAAGAGATCACTCCTGTTAATAAAAAGCTAACACAATTTGTTCTGCATCCTTTTTTACCATAAATGAAACATTGAACTGAGGATACACCTGGCTATAATGAGCCAGCTCTATATTGCTCTATTAACTCGAATGACTCAATTTTCGAGGAATACATACATGAATAAACACAGAACTAACTTAGAGTTAAAGTAGTGAAGGCAGTTTACAAACAGCTCTACTACCACCTGATAAGAAATTCAAAACAGCAATGCTCCAACTCTAACTAAACTTCAAATGGTGTTCAAGCTCTTACACAATTGTTTTGTATTAATTAATAGACCTTTGTAGTTGTGTCAAGACATTCTTCCAAACAAACAAACTTTTATTTTTCAAGTCAGATGCAACTTTTGCTATGGTAGCTGGTAATCCTCCACATTTTTCAACTATCTGAGCTGCCAAATCGCGGAAATCAGGCTTTTCTGCCAAATCCCCCACCATTTGTTTAAACAAACTTGTTGATTCATTATCAGACAAAGGCCCAACTTGAAAATTCTTCTCAGTACCCATGTCATCACTTAACACACTCCGAAATCGAGAGGTTAACAATATCTTGCATCCCTTTTGAGCATCCCCGAAAGATATTCCAACCTCAGCCAATTCAAGATTCTCCCAGATGTCATCCAGAATTATGAGTGTCTTCTCTTCTTGCCTCAATCGACATTGTAACCGGTTCGCTCTTACAGATACACTTTTCTCGCGGAATTCTAAACCAAGCTTTTCTGCAACTTCTTGTTGAATATTTTCATGGTTAGGAGTTTGAGAGACTGTAGCCACAACCACCTCACTAAATATCTTTTCTTCCACGGCCCGTCTTCCTACCTCTTTCGCAAGCATGGTTTTGCCAACACCCGCCACACCATAAACCCCGATCATGGCAACACCGGAATCTCTTAATGCCTCCATAATTCCCTCCAAAGTAGACATTCTCGATTCGAAATCCACAAAACCTTTGTTTTCAATAACACCATCTCTCCGGATTCGATAAGAAACCTTATCAAATCTGCCTGCGTCTACGACGAGTTCACTAATCTCCGACGCCATCTTCACTGCTTTCTTGCTTAACCGAGACCGCGATACCAAATTCGGAAAACAACCACAGCAACACTTAGTATTTCCTTGGCCTTCATCTCTAAGCAAATTGTCAGCCTCTCCAGATATATTGTCTGCTTGAACCAGCCAGTCATTGACACTAGCTTCCATTTCTTCGCAATTTCTTTTGGCCTCATCAATGGAATGTTGCAGCCTCTCTTTCGCAAGACCCAATTGCTGAACTTGGGTTCTGAGGTTATCTAAATTGGCTTTGCGGTGAAAGATAAAACCCAGCTCACCAAATTGACTGCCACTAGATTGAACAGTATACTCGCTACATTTTGCAGCAAGAGAAGCACCAAATCCAATGAGACACTCCATTCTTTTTCGGGTTTTCAGTTCTCTCTCTAGCAATTATCTACGACTTAGAACCCAATAAACATAATTTGGAAAACAATCAGCACAAAAAAAAAAAAAAAAAAAAAATTAGTAAAGCACGCACCTTTAAAATTATTTTCTACTGTAGGAATTGATTCTCTTCTGGGCAACAGAAAAGAACCTATTTCGCCAAACCATGTGGGTCAATTGTGAAGAGAAAACCCAACTAAGACTGAGAGTAGATGAGAAACGAGAAAAGGAATCAA
>JAFMPE010124555.1:4317-23125 GCA_024759925.1 Ficus religiosa | reverse complement strand
TGGATTTTTTGACTCGCCCCCGGCTACGTGTCCTTTGGCCGCCCGCCACCAGTTACAGCAAGCTAGCCCCCTATGTTGGTTGCCCCTTTCCCCTTTTAATAAGAATAAGGTAAGCATTCAAGCCCAGCAAGAAAAGGCCCCTTACTATAGATAGCGCCTTATATATATAAAATATAAGACCTTTCGCGCAGCTCAAGCTTACTTACTAAGCAAACGGGCTCGAAAGCTACAAAGCAACGGATTAAGCAACTTGCGCGAAAGCCGTTGCGCGTTAGCGCATCCGTTTTCTTGCTCGTTAGCGCTTTCTTTTTCAATAAGGACGTTTATTAGGCTTTACTAATAACATAGAAAGGGCTTTTCCCAACCTAGGTTAGGGGCTAGCGCGCCCCTATTAGTCAAGCAAGCTTTGATTTGACGCCAGCTGAAGGATGCGCGCTAGTAGCGCGGCTCGTTTCTTCAAGCGGAGCTCGCTGCTTTTTGTTAGGAGTAGGTGCTTGCCCTTAGTTGTTCCCAACCTTCTGTGAACCTTGCTTCTCTTATGATTTTTGCTACTTTCTTTAGAAAAGTGATTGATATCAAAGAGAGTCTACTAAGTCTAGTCACTCAACTAATCTAATCCACTCGTGGAGATTGATACCTTCTCGTTATAGAGTGACCGTTTACACACCTTCTCGGGCCAGTGTAGTGGATCTTTCCCATTATGACAGTGAAACGATCAAAAGATGCCGATTAGAAAGGCAAGGCCGAAGCTTTACTAATAAGGGCTAGCCTTGCTTGTTCAGTGCTATTTCCTGGTCATCCAATGGTCTTTAGTCGTTATTAAGCCTGGTATGCCTCCGCCCTGTGTCCACAATTCCAGACCGTCAATCCAGGATCATGCCTTGGGCTTAGTTCACATGTTCTTGCTTAGTTCGTATTCCGGGTATGTGGCAAGCAAGAAAAACGTATTCGCCATAATTACGATATCCTTTGCTGATAGTACTACTAGCTCTTGACTTAAAGGGCAGTAAGTAGCTCACCAATTTCGGGTGTACGCGTCCCGTAGTCTAACTGGTATTCATGTCTTCTATAGCAGTATGGTATATGTAACGTTGTTGGTTCCAGGTTGCTTAGGACTGTCAGGTTGCTAGTCTTTCGATGGTTCCCAACCCCTTTTCTCAAAAATCCCATTTCCTTCCATGATATTATATGGGAAATTTTTGAGTAGTATCCGTTGAGTCATTCGCAGAAGCAGCTCTTTCAAAAGCACCCAAATCTGATGAAGGAACTGTGGAATCCGCGGTTTCTTTCATTCGCTGAAAAACAACGCACCGAAAATAGAATAAAAAAAATCCGATGGATCATAGCACAGGCATCATCCTAAGAAGCGGAGCCTAGGGCTGCTCTTTCCTTCTCAATCTGAATCGGCTGAAGAGTCATTTTTCCCTGAAGCCGAGACCGAACTAACATATCTAATTTATCCCGAAACAACGGATTCCTCACCCTCAGGAGCCCGAAGTAACTCATCCTCATCAGCCCCAAGTAACGAATCCGAATGCCTATCTCCAGCCGAATTCATTTCATAAGACTTATCGGAAGAAGCAATTGGATAAGAATCATACGCTGAATGAGCAGACGAATCGACCGAGGAAAGAGATGCTTACACACTAGAACAGAACCTAACTCCACTTCTTTTTTTCTTTCTCCTGCTGCTATCCTCTCAACAGGTCAGTCAATATCAGTAGTGGAAGAAGCAGAGTAGTCCCCTGGTCATCAGTTAGTAGTTGAATAATCCCAGTAGTGGTCCTCTTGCCTAGCGGAGTCAGCCCTTAATGGACAATGATAGGCAGACCAAAGATTGCACATCGCAGTCTAAGCGTGCTTGCTTTGCGCACCGGCACAGCAGAATTTGAATCCGCTGGCTCAGATGAGTGGCTCTTGGCTTACTTCCTTGAGAAGGGCTTTCTGTAACTAAGAAATGAGAATTGTTGACCCATATGTCAGGCTCATAAAGAGGATTAAACTTACAATTTCACACTTAGAGATTGAGCTCGTCAGTGATCTTTTCCATGGTGTCTAGAGAAACCTGCTTTGAACATTACATTTGTACCCAAGGAAAGTTTTGTTTGGCAGGCATTACTGTGATCTTGAAGCCCTTGCTAGGAGCTACTCGGTACGGCTCACTACTAAAGAAGGTTCAGGCATGCTTCGACTTAGCCCTGTGATCCGCTAATTCATCTCAATCTCTGATATTCCGCAAAGGAGGTGGATAGGGTCAGCGAAAGAAGTGGCGAGGGCAGAAGAAAGGGTGTTTTCAATTCAAGGTTCCCGCTCCTGGAAATGGGTATTAAACAAAGGACATAGTGGGTTAGGTAACACCTCTTTTGAGAGGAAAGATCTATCAAAGCAGAAAGTCCAGAACCAAAGGATTGGCTGTAAAGCCAATGCGTATACTTTAAAAGTTAGACTTGGAACTACCGCTACGCGCCTTATCTGTACTTTATTTTTGGGGTAGGAATTCGTAGTGGGACGTTCTTTTCATAGATCCTTCGAGCGAGAAAGGTGCAGCGCGGGGCCTCCTCAAGGTTATCCGGAGCCACTTTAAGGCAGTTTATTGACCGTAGCAACGCAATGTTCAGTGGTGGGGCAAAGCACTAGCGAGAAGCTTCCCTTGGGATTGTTTTCCCAGGCAGTTTTCCTGCCCATAGATAGTAGGACCAATCCTTCTTTCCACGCTCCCTTAAAAGTTATTCCGGTTGGTTATTCTTTAGTAATGCATTGGTGCCTGACCCTTGCAATCAACTTTCATAGGTATACTTTGACGCATCTCTGAACAAGCAAATCTCAATACTTCTGCTGCTTCCGCCCGCCACCCGGTCGTTCTTATGGTCTCTGGAATCGCTTTCAAAGCGGATTTTTTCTTCCTTTTTTCCATTGAGTGTAAATTCCGGCACCTGTGCGGGATTGATTTAGCTCAGAAGCGCCCTCTCTTTCACAGCCGAGGAGTACACATCGATGAGCTTAAGTAAGCGTTTTTGACTACTAAACTTTTTTGATGCAACGAACTCTTTCTATTCCACGAGCAGACACCTTTCGAGAGAGTCTTCCTTTCATCGGCTTGCTCTTTTGACCTACAAGGAGAAGGGAAATTCCTACGAGATGATTAATGAATGTAGGTCAGGTCTCTCTAATTCGCAGTAGGTGTGTATGCTTCCCTAAGGCGAGAGCATTTGCTTCTTCAGACGTGGGTGCTTATGGGACTTCTGCTTCGCCAACTGCAGGATTGAGATCTCTTTTTGTGTCTGTTGATATCTCTTTGGAATGAGAATTTTATTTGAAAATAGAGCCTTGTTTGAAAAAGACACCTCTTGTTAGCCGGTAAGCCCAAACCTTCCCTCAGCTTGAAAACAACCCTTTGGGTGGAGAATTTCCTACGTATGAATTGCCCCGATCCATCACCAGAGTCAATTCGTACACAAAATTTCGAGTATAAAAGGTGTCGCTTCAGACACCCCCTTCCCTTAATGAAAAGCCCCCATTCGAGTAGTCTTATAGCATAGGTCTGACCAGAGGCTCGGTTCCAACCATTCTTTCTAAGGACAACCTCGCTCCTAGCGAAAGATCAAACGCCAGGTGTGAAGCAACTTCACGATCTAATGAATTCCCTCAAATCGGATGACACAAGGCGAACTAGAATAGGCTGATTGATCCAGGTAGCGACAGGCTCCAATCGAAAGGAACCGCGCATACGCTAGAAAGACGTATAGGCAAGCCTTTCTTTATGATCATATGGATCGCTTTTCGTGACTTTTCTTTCCATAGGCATACATTGCAGTCTAACCTGCTTTCTAACTTTAGGGGACCGAGAATCAGTCTTTTGATCCTCCTCGAGCCTACTCTCGTCTTTCGAATTAAGCTTCCGATTTAGTTGGTGCAGACGCTGAAGGATCAGCTGACACTAGATAGGAAAGGGTTTCGATCGAAGCTCTCGAACCTGTTCCGAAGTCAGTTTAGGAATCGAGGTGGCTCTAAACTCAGGGTTGCCTACCTCTCTAGTTACAGAGAGAGGAGAGGGGCTTCGAAGCCTTAAGTCAAGCTAGAAATATCGCTAGAAAACTAGCCCTAGGTAAGGGGTGACAACGAAAAGGCGTTTTTTTAAGCCTGAGGGGCAGTGAGCGGGGTAGGAAAAAGTTAAAAAGAAAGGTATTTGAACCAGGGCGGGCTTCGAGGAACCTTACTTATTTACTCAGATTGGTAGGCAATCCATGGGAAGAACCAGGAGATGGACCAATGGCCTATGAGTACGCAGGATGAAAAAAGTCTTTTCTTAGTACGAAACGCAATCCGTCCACTCACCTATGATCGCGAGCTGCGGCTTGCTTTGTTCGCATCTCCGTAACGGCCTTGTTAAAGCGTTCCAACGACATGTTTAGCCCTCACTCACCACTCAACTCATGCTTCTGTTCGACTCCTGACTAGCCGCACCTTTTCAAGCAAGTAAACTAGTTGCTTCGCTTCGCTTAGCCTACTGTGTAGCCTTCTTTCACTGTAAGTAAGGTAAGGATTGCTTCTTGCTAGCGGTATAAGCAAGCTCGGGTAAACAGATGAGCCGGCAGACGGAGCTACGGCCGTTAGGGGAAAAGGTCTGTGTCTGTGAAACAAGCAAGCTTAGCTTTCTGTAAACTGGAGTTAGAGCATGGTAGTTCGTAGGAGAAGTGGGAGATTGATTCGTTTAAGTAGTTAGGGTAAACGAGCTAGGTAGCTTGCTTCTTCTTTGAGTTGAATATGGACAGTAGTATTTCAGATGGGAGTACAAACAAGTAAGTAAACTAGCTAGCCGCATTCCCAGCTACTTAGTACCCTTCTTTCACTTACAGCTATCTAAGACATTCAGGGGCTGTGTAACTGCTGTTAGAACGCTTTTGTTAATCCGTTACGGATTAAGAAAAGTGAAGATTGGTTCTGTACCAGGTCATGGTGATATGCTTGATAAAGGTTTGTTTCGTCGATAGCATTTTCTGATGTAGGATGCGTAGTAGCTGTTGTCACAGTAGGGGTCCTAAGGCGGGAATTGTCCTAAAGTAGCCATAGCGTTGATTGCTCTCCCTCTTCTATTGTATGGGCGAATTATCTTAATGAAAGCCTTCTTTTTGGCTCTCGTGTGAGGGTTGTCATAACTTCTGTCTATCTGCTGTTAAATGACTTTATAGAGTCCTAAGGGTAGTCTCAAAGATAAGGGATTCAAGCCGTATTCGTTTTGATTAGCTGTCCCAGGGAAAGGAGTAAGTATTGGCTGTTGGCATGTCCGAGCTAAGATCGGTTGAGGCGGGTAAAGACGGTGGCCTAGCTTACTTGGTAAAGGACTCCTTTTGTTTAGCGGTCATGGATCGATTCTAGGTGGTTAACTTGTATACCCCTATTCTCAGAGTTCACGTTCTGATCTAGAAAATCGACTTTTCAGATGAGTTCCATAGTTTTGGACAGGACAGGTGGAAACTAGGAGGTAATTCTCTTAAAGCAATCGGGCAAATGCGTGTATACTAGCTTACTAGCTTTAGTAGCTTGTGTACTAGCCTCTTAAAGGAAGCAGGGGTAATTTGGGCTGCTAAGTAGAAGTATAAGCTATAGGCGAAGGCTTTCGCGCCTTGCTGTTAAGTAAGGTGGAAGCTAGCTACTTGCTTGTTAAAGGTGCTTGCCCGCGGCTATTCGTAGATCTGGAGTTCTATAGCTGTGCTACTTTCAATCCTTAGTAGCGGGTATTAGGTGAGAGGGCGCCTATATCATAGCTGTTACTGTGCTTTCTGGATACCTTTCCATCCTTTAACATGAAGCCAAGTAAAGGCAGCTTGCTGTTGAGTTATAGTCTTTACTTTAAGATATGGGACTTAGGCGGGGAACCTCAGTTAAACAAACTAGTAATCTAATCAGTCATCTAATCTTAGGCTTCGTTACCTGACTTATCAGCCAGCAAGTAAACTACCTTAACCGCCTGAAATCTAAGTAAGGAGTTGGCAGCGTTTCGAGCTAGGAGTTGAACCAAGGCCGCTATTCCGGACTTAGAGATAGTAGTTCCCAAGTATGATATGAAATAGGAAGGAATAGAGTAAAGGCCTTGTCCTACTCTAATACAAGTAAGTAGCTAACGCTACCTTAATCCCCTGAAGTAAGGATTTGGAAGCTCAGGAGCAAGAGTCACTGTAGTTGCTACGGCCAGGGGAGCTAGTCTCGTAACAGCGGGCAGTTCGACTTTACAAGACAGATGGGAACTGTAGCTAACAAGTGTGCCCTGAGTGGAATCCTACTTATACTCTTTATACTATATTGGCAGGACGGGTGCCAAGTTATTAGTAGCTAGGCAGCTGAGCCAGCATTTCTTCAGTGAGAAATCTCGTTCCTAAACTTGTTGTTACTCGTTTAGGGCAACAAAAGCTTTTTGAACTTTTTTCTGATGATTGTGTGTGATCCTGCAGCGACTATCAGAGGGACATTACATGGACAGTTATAGGCGACCCTCGATTTATTTCCGAATTCAAGGGACGGATTGAGCGATAAAAGAAGAACATATGAAGAAAAATCTGGCTTCTACGAATGAACCTATGCTATAGGTTTGATCAATTACAGGCTCATGGGAATGTTTTTCCCTTCTTTGACGAAGAAAGGTATTTTACTTGACCAGGTTTTAGTAAAAAAAAAAGAGGTTCCCTCACCCGTTACGTGATAGCACACAGAGAAGACGGCCGTGGTGGCACCCGCCCGCGTTGATCTTCGTCTGACCACGGATCTCTGACGGGTATTCTCCGGACTGAGCTTAGGCTTTGTTGGCTTCAAAACAAAAACAATCAATTCCTAAATAAGGTGCCTCTGCGCAGGGTCATCCATCGAATCATAAGAGAAGTAGTCCAACTCCGATGAGTTAGTACCCGCATCTCACGCTTAAGGCTAAAGAGGAATGAGTGCGGGTCAAAGGTAGGACACCGTTTCATTTTTGTCCCCAAATCTGACGAATAGCACGGATCAACATCCGTATTCGGGGGGCGACTCTTCTTACGAGACGGCAGATGGAGAAAGAGCTTTCAAGTTGAGAAAGAAGAAGCAAGCCTCCTGCACTTCTTTTAAAAGTTGGATGATACAGTTCCTCTTTTTCCAAAAATGGCGCAAAAAAGAAAAGACAGAGCATCCGCTCTGGAAACAGGATCCGCCGAGGCTAAGACGAAGTAGCCAAGGCCAGTGAGTGATATCGATCGAGTTCGGTAAGTCAAGAAGGGCTCTTGGCTTTCTGGAAGATAGTTGGAACCAGGGACCAAAAGTCAAACTATCTCCCGCTCTAGCAAGAGAGACTCCTTTCCTTTTTCATCGTTAGTCAGCCTTGTACTTTACTTTTATTCAGTTTTACTTTGTTTGCCTTTCTTTCAGAGTTATCCGTTGTTGAATCAAAACTTGCGTCATCTTGGCCCACACTCCGTTCCTTGGTGAAGTAAGCCGTCTTGCGTGGACTAGCTTGCTTCTAGTCCTAATCCCCCGCCTCGCTTCTCTTTATAAGGCCCCCTGTCCCACTTCGGTAGATATTAGATTTGTCCGACCAAAAACTACTTGTGAGGAGCCGCAAAGTACCACCATGTAGCTAAGGGGTATGGGTCTCGGTACCGGTCCTCGGTGTATAGCGGATGCGGTGGGGTTCTTTTTAAAGGGTCCAGGCTACCCTATTGAGAAAGCTTAAGATTCAGCAGGGGGGGCTGTATCGTGGAAGTAATGGCCTTGAGATTTAAAATCTTCCAGGTATGATGAAACAGGTCGTAAAGCAAGGGCTGCTTCATCCGCCCGGAAGGGGGTCTCGTCTGAAACAACGGGCCCTGGTTCTACCAACCCAACAGACTCGTTTTCTTTAAAAAGGATATCCTGCCGCTTCTCAGGAACCAACAGGATCCCTTTTCCCGGGGTAGCTTTTACCGAAGAAGGTTGTCTCAAAGCCACAATCTACCCCCCCGCATAGACACCTGAATAAATAAAGGCTTCAGGCTTGACGCAGGCCCAAGCGGACTCCGCTAAAATGTCAAACGAAAAGTCATAACTAACAGAATAGGAGCACTCATGAAACCTTGGATGGTCGTCAGGGATAAAAATCCGGAATTAAAGGAACTGGAGGGAGCAGAGCTTACTGCTAGTGGAACAAAAACCAGGAAAGGGGGTTGGCTGATGATGGGGACCCATGGTTTACGTGTTTAACGATCGTATATAAGGGTCTCCGCCTACTCTACGAATTCACATAAAAGGAAGACCTGACCAATCAAGTTACTGGGTTATTAAAAACCAGGAGACAGAACCGAAGTCGAGGAAGGAGAATCATATGAGTCCTACTTAATGCACAAAGCCTAAAGTTTAATAGTATATATATATATACGAAAATAATAGAAAGCCGAGCCCTATGAGAGCTCCTCTTTTGGCTTAAGAAAGATGGTCATAAAAACGAGATCTTTCATCAGCCAGGCCAGACCAGACCAGGTGACATACTCCAGATGAGTGGCCGATCCCAATTGCTGAGGAAGATCCAGATTCTGATTCAGATGAAGTCGCAGGCCATATTGGGATGAAAGGAAGGTAAGCCGCTTCACCTCTGTCCGCCTATCCTCTTTTTTCTTCCTTTGTTGCCGCTTCCAGACATGGGATAAATTAGAGGAATGAATGAGGTACTGCTGACCAGGTGAGAGAGAGATTCCCAATTGCACCAGCAGAGCCGGAGTAAGCGGATTGGCGTTATCAGATCCAGATGAGCTCAGAGCCATAGCCTATGCGAGCCTTACCAGAGCTCTTGTACATTTTTAAGTTTACCTATGAGAGATCCGGTTTAAAAGGCCTATTTGAGAGACTTATTCTCGGTATAATCACCTAAAAAAGAGCTTGAAGAGGGGCTTCGACCACTTAACTTAAAAAAATTAGCCACTAGACCGAAGAGGTGTCGCTTAAGGACACAGAGAGACTTCGAACGCTAGGTGCTTTTAAGCCTTCTTATCAAGACTTGTAACTGGACCCTAGTACCTCTCTCACTGAGAGAACTGGCATATTCTTACTAACTAAACAAAGGAAGGCATACAATCTTCATTGCCTCACTCCGGAAAGGAAGGACTCAGAGGGCAAAGGAAGTAGTATTTCAAGTCAAGAAGCTCGTCGTCTTACTGATTGAGCACTTGGCGAGGCAGGTGTAGATTGACCAAGGATGGGATTCGCGCATACCAATGAATGGAGTCAATAACTTTATAAAAAAAAAATTTTTTTTTGTAAACAAGTAAGCAAGAGAGGGTACTCGCGGACAGATGACCAAAGAAAGAAGATAAAGATAGAGCCTTGCTGACAGATCAGAAGAAAGAAGTGATTCTTCACCCTTGTCCTAATTGAATTGCAAGGGGTGACCTATACAGATAGATAGACGAGAACTCAAGGCTATTCAGGAGGAATAGAGTACTTTAATAACTACAACAATAGATTACCGGAACAAACCGACTGCTGCTACAGTGTTTTAAAAGAACGTTATCGCTATTGTAGATTTACGAATTGACGGAATGGTGCTTTGTTCACACCTATGTTGATCTACCGCTGCTTTCAAATGCAATGATTGGGCCCCCTAGCCCTAGACCTGAGGTCTTCACTTCAATTGCTCAGTCCAAGTATGCTGCAATTGGCAATTTAATTGAATGAGCCCATCCGGTCCTTCTTTTCTTTATTCCGGGTATGCTCTATCAGTCTGTCCCAATTCCTCTAGTTATGGAGTTCCGGACTTGCTCTCTGGAGTGCAGGACTCTGGCTCAATGGCCGATTTAGTAAAAGCTAGATCTTCCTATGGCATATACCTGTAAGATCGTTAATTGCCTGCATCTGCCCTTGTTTGGTCCAAAAAGATATTTATGTAAATAGAGATTCCCCATCTCTCATGGGAAAAAAAGTATCCTGCAAGTTCAAAGGCTGGCAGTAGCAGGTAATCCCTTCCTTTATAAAGAGTAGTTGCCCCGCCCCTGCACCAGTTACAGCAATCCTGTATATGGCAGAGGAGGAGATATTCTGTATACGGCGTGGTATATAATAATAAAGTATATGGCAGGCTATAAGATAGTTATACGGAAATGTATAAGCTAATCAATCAAGCCGGTTGGCTAGCGAAGGTACACAAATCTTTTTAATGAATGAGATCTCGGTAATTACAGTAAAAAATACGGTGTTTATGCGACTTGTGTCCTTCTTTTGATCCTACGGAAAGCTCCTCAACAAACAACTGAATAGTAGGGGAAGCTCATCCCTCGCTTCTTCCCTTGCTTGTGCTTAGTCCCACTCTTCCTTTTTCTGCTTCTTTCGCTTCTGTCTTTGAATATGCTTATTACCATTTTACCGTACTTCGGATTCAGGATTGGCAGAAAGAGTAGCAGTAGCTGATGAAAAACGTGATCTTGCAGGGGGGTGCGAACTCGTAGCTAACGTCGTTGGTTGTCTAAATCTCTCCCCCGCATGAAATTTATTTAGCCCTTATACATACGTCTTTTCATTCTTCAGAGCCTACTCTTGCTTACGTTGTGGCTGGGTCAGATTCCATAACCTCTGCTAATCTCCGAGCTGCCTTTCCTTCGGCTTGTAACAAACGCTCTCAGAGGCCATTATTTGATCGTTTACGGCCTGTTTCGGCTATTTATTTGATGGACGAATGTGCCCTATTGGAGCCGTTTCCGGGCCTTACTTCTTAGTCAGATTTTGATAAAAGGTGGGGTTTTCCCTGAATCGCCTATAGTAAGGAGCTATGAGGCCCTTCCCTTCTCGTAACTCTCTCCATTCATTAAGATTAAGCTACCTTCGGTTTCCTTAATTAAGGTGCTCTTCTCTTATTCGTAGTATAAGTATATGTAGGAGTGGAACTTGGCTAAGGGAGTGACTTATGGGCGTAACAAGACCCCACTGAATACAAACACTATCCATAAATCAATACTTTCACCTTGGTACTGAATACAGTTTCCGAGTCCATGTCGTGATAATAGAACAACGCCTGGATGTAGCTGTAGTTAGTCTAGTCCGAGACCCCCCATGCCGTGACTTCGACTTTGAGTATGATGAATGAGTGGAAAGATCTTTATAGAAGTCCCTGTCCGATCCAACCAAAGAGTTAGTATCTAAAATATATGGATATTCGGCGTTTAATGAGATAGTAAAGTTTTAGACTCAAGCTAGCAAAAAACAAGACTGAGGTCGATGGTGCATCCGGTAAGCTCTTTCGGTATTCATACTGAAGGAAGCCTTCCGACCCGGAAGAGGCCTATTCCGCTGGTTCGGATTGGGAAAGAGCGGCCCTAGACACTGGTTCTTAGGTAGGATGCCTACCTATGCTATGTATGATTCATCGGATTATTCTTATGCTAATTCGGTGGGTGATTTAACTTTTTCGGCGTCTGAAACAATGTACTCGAATGCTTACTTATCTATTCCCATCCACCACCCTTATCGGGTCGGGATTTGAGAAACTACTCAGCCAGCCACCCCTCTATGGGTTTATAGACCTTACAACCAGGAAAGAAAGTTCCTGCTACTGGAAAACAACTCCCTCCGCCCTTGTTCTGGTTCTATACCAGACAAGACCCCTTGCCGTCGGACTTGCCCTTTCTTTTAGTCATCGACTACTTCTGTATATTTGAAAGAATCTTATTCTTCAGGCTTAAAAATTCACCGTCCAATCCTTTCTCGCCGTAAGGTAATCGACCCAAAATCCTTCACCTTTGGTAATCCAGTGATAAAGTCCATAGATAAACTGACTCATGGCTTCTCTAGAATGGGTAACGGTTTCAACAAGCCGGCAGTCTTCTGCCGCTCAACCTTGTCCTACTGACAAACAAGACAGGTTTTTACAAACTGAAAAAAAAAATCCTCCATGTTAGGCCAATAAAAACTTCAGGAAAGGAAAGCCAGGGTCCGTTGCTGACCCGGAGAACCCGCCCATGGAGTATCATGATTCTCGCTCAGAAGTTTACTACGAAAAAACTCACAACTCTTGGAGACGTAAGGTCGTTGGTCCTTAGCATAGAGGACTCCGTCCTCTACCCAAAATCGCTGAGTGACTCCCTCTCTCACTTGTAAAAGACGGGAGGTCACCACATCTTTCTCGGTTTCAGCCCTAATCTGTTGGAAGATATCGCCTTCAACCTGTACCAATGGCGAAGACTGAACCACTGGAATAAAAACTTGCTGCGAGTATCGGCCACTACATTGGTCTTGCCCGGTTTATATTTCAAAGTACAATCAAACTCTGCCAAAAGCTCTTGCCATTGGGCTTGTTTTGGCGTAAGTTTCTTTTTTTTAGTATCAAAGTAGCTCATTGCAACATTATCTGTCTGGATTTCAAACTTCCCACCCAATAGATAATGTCTCCAATCCAAAGCCGCAAGCAATGTACTACAGCAGTCATCTCCTTTTCGATTACAGTAAAACGCTGTTCCGTCTCATTAAGTTTCCAGCTCGAAGGCCACCGGACGACCTTCTTGCACTAAAACAGCCCAAATAGTCCGATCAGAGGCATCCGTTTCTACCTTGAACGGTTTATCAAATTCAAGCAATTTGAGCACTGGTTCGCTCGATATTGCTCTCTTCAGCTTGTCAAAATTTGACAATCAGGAGACCGGAACCATTTCTGGTCTTTCTTCAATAAGTCTGTTAACACTACGACTTTCTTCGAATAACTTTCAATAAAAGGCCGATAATAGTTTGCCAAACCCAAGAAAAAGATCTCAATTCAGTGACCTTAGTGGGCGTAGGCCGCTCAAGAATAGCCTTGACTTTTCTTTCTGGCAACCTGTCCGTGCCCAATACGATGTCCCAAAAACTGAATCTCTGTCTAAGCGAAGCTGCATTTTTCCTGCTTCAAATACAATTCATGCTCACGGTAGCCAGGACTAATCTTAAATGTTCTACATGCTCTTCAAGGGTCTGGCTGGAGGGTATTTGAGAAGTCTTCACTGAGCTGGCTCAGGCTTACTTCTATGGGGTTCGCCTTTCATTGAATTGAATTTCAGTGAGGGTCACAGGTGAGGGTTGTGGGTAAGGGAGGCTGACAACTATGGATGGCTAGCTCGGGATAGCCGCCGTCGAGAATGCTGCATGTGGGGCCTTACCAGTGAATGGTGTTGAAACCTAGTCTAGCCCTATATAGGAGTGTTGGACCCACAGGGCTCTAGTTACGTAAGGGCAAGCATATCTTTGTGTCTGTCCAAGCAAGCATATTTGTGTGCATTGATTGATGGAAGCGGCGAGTTTTGGTTGAGACAAGCTATCGCATGCATGGAAGTGAGGCAAGCTAAAATAGCTTGCTTAGTTGTGGTGTTTTGGAATTAACTTCTCTAAGAACTGCAAAAAAGATTGGATCTTGTGCGCCGGCTATGCGTCAGGTCTCTCTCTCCCGCGAGGTCTTTCCATCTATCTTTCATAAATTAATATTTTCGGTCTCGGAAATGGGTTTGAGATTTTCCATAAAGAAAGAAAGATGGCAGGATTAGAAATTTTATTATTACTCACTACGCCGAGATAGATTTGTTCTATCTGCGTTCATCCATCACATCGAGTTTGGATGGCGCGCCCCGAGAGAGAAGTAGTCGAAAGGTGCATGCGTTTGAACGTATGTCGGATCGGCTTGCTTCGCCGGCTTCTCTGACTTGATTCTTCTCTGAAGGCTAGGTCAAGTAGCCTTCCACCAACTCAACGGATGGAGAGAAGCGCGCAAACCAGAGCCGGACCTTACTTAGGCAATGCCGACCGGCACTTCAACCAATGAAATAGCAGCTAATTCAGTAAAAAAGGAAGAGATCTCTACCACGGTAGAGCGGATGATGCGGGATGAACTCCGCAAGCAAGGAGGGGATCTCTCAATGAAATCTTCGATTTCCCCGAAGAGGTGAACAACATCATCCAATTATATGCTTCTAAAAAAATCCAAAAACACGGTCTAAAACAGCAACATGCTGCCCTGGCCGAGTTTTTGACGCGTCTCACCAAAGGTGAGAACGGTCAGGCAAACTCAGTACATTACCAAGTACGAGAGGCTATAGCCAAGGCCGTGAAGGAATCATTACAAGAGGAAGAATAATAATGCTAAGATTTAAAACTTGTCGTCTACTTTCAGGAAATGTTCGGAAAAGAGAACTTACAATAATACAACGCCGCATTCTCCGAAGATTGAGGAACAAGAAGAGATCTATTAAGAGAAAGATTTATCCGAGAGAAAATCTTAACAGTTACATCCAATCACAAACTACACGAAAGTTGCCCCTTTTTCATGGGGATTTACCGCACAGAGCAAGAGAACGAACTTCATATATCCCTTTTCCACTCAATCCAGAAACAAGATCGGACGTTATTCCGGTTCGTCTCCATTTTTGTGAAACTATTCCTCAAGCAAGGCAGCCGATAAGTCATCGAAGGGTTTGTGTGAATAATGGAATGGTAAGCATTACTCATTTTAAAGTTTCCCACGGTGATCTAATATCTTTTCAAGAAAATGACGCGAGAATCCGCGGTGAAGAAATAAGGAGATCTTTCTATATCGAAATATCAGTTGAAAAAATCATAGGCAAATTCCTGGATCACCCGGTAAGAATGTGGAGAAGAACCAAAACAGAACGGTTCCACCTACTAAAAACTAAGAGGGGATGCCGCCTACTACTAAAATCCCGGTTTTTGCAACAGTTGCGTTCTTCTATGCAAGAAGAAGACTTAGAAAAAACAAAGAAGTTTGGATCCGAAAAAGTATGCTTAGGCAGTTCCTTCGCGGAGCACAACAGAATGAAGAGGAATTTGTATCATTTCAAATCCCTATTCTTATCGAAGAGAAGGAACGAGAAAAACCGAAATCTTCCTACTCGAACAAGAAGTCCTATAGTTTACAACTCTTCTTACTATTTATATAGTAATTCGACCTATTTCTCCGCATCCCCCCATCAGTTTACTATGAAGAGAAGAATCAAAAGGATTGAACTACCTACTCATTATTCGGAGGTGAATCATAGAACACCAAAAGCTGTGGTATCTTATGGACCTAACATAGGTCACATCCCTCACGACATAAGATTGAAAGATCTAAACCTTCTTCTTCGGAGCGGAAACGGACGTGGCCAAAACATATAAAGATCGGCGTAGTCGCTCATAGGGACATATCTATCCGGATAGAGGATAGTCTAGATCGATTCATAGATAGATTTCTATTCATAGAGATGGGTATCTACGTGGATAGAGATAAAGATAGGGATCCATCTAGATCTTGATTCACTATTTCCATTTTTTTTTTCTTGATTCTGATTGATTGCCTTTTTTTTGACGACAAGTTTTAAATCTTAATGCAGGCAAGGGCAAGGAAACATCGTTTTTCAATTATTACTTGCTGGGTCGGAGCGTAGACGAGCGAGTAGAGCCCAGGAAACAGGGAAGCCCGTCATAGAGCAGTCAACTAGAAGTAGAAGACTGCTGGCCTGAGAGAAGGCGGCCTCCCCCGGGAAAGATGGCCCAATTTCTCTTCTTTCTTTTTTTCGGGTTTCTTTCTTTTTTCAGGGGCCCAGAACGCTAAAATAAAAGGTGGGGGAGAAGCAAGCCGAACCTCTGATCGACCTGGACACATAAAAAATTCTCGGCGCCGAGAGAGATTTGAGATTCCGTAAGTAACTCAGTGAGTGCTTTCTAAGAAAAGAAGGGCTTGGCTTGGAAGAAGAAAATGAAATACGAACAACCGCGCTGGTCGGAATAGATCGACTTTCATGCTAGTTCTTTCTCCAGCATGAAAGTTCCATTTCAGGGAAGGACGACAGGATGTATTCCGACGAAATGCTATTGATTTTAGGAGGACTATAATGAGGAAGACAACAGACCCATCACAATCGACTAAGAGGAAAGTCGCCCCAATTGGGGAAATATTGGTTCAAATCCAATTCGTGAGATGGCAGTGATCTTTAGCTGGTCATGGCCATAAGATGCTCTTTTCCTCGGAGCCATCGATGTCGATAGAAGGAGGTTGAAAGCGACATTCCTTCCAAATGTTTCGGGGGCAAGCCTTAGGTTCAATTCTATCTTTCTTGCCTATAGTCATCTTACCTTCTTCGTAGGAGTGAAAGCTATCTGCATTGAAGTAGTCTCTCATTCACGTAAGAAAAGAGAATCAGTCTGCATGCTTCACAGCCTTCCTTGTCTGAATCCCATTGTAAATGTAAAAGGAGGCTCCCTCATGGGTCTTTGAGGCTATGAGCAAGAACCACATTCCTAAAAGTATACCCGAAAGGCAGCACTTTCTCTAGAATGGGTCAATCAATCAGAAGTAGCGGCAGCAAGTAAAGTTTTTTTATAGTCTAGTAAGGTTTAGAACCAGGTTTTTCCTAAAATGGATAGGCGGCGGTCATTGGTCTGACTGAAGCAACTTTCTTCCCAGAATGCACTTCTTGAAAAGCTCTTGGCTTAGTTTCGGCTGATTGATGTAAGCGCCCAACAGAAAGGGAAGATTATTGGGAAGAAATGGGGGCCGTTGACCAAAGTCGATGGCTTTGTTAAAAGGGGGGCGAAGAAGGCCCGCCTGGATCTCGACCACTTTTTTAGGGGCAAAGATAGCTCGCTCACACTTAGACCCTACCAAAAAAGCTTCCAATACCAATATAGGCATAAAAAAGCCGAGGGGGCATATTAATCCTTTGAATCGACATAGCGAAAGGGTCTATTCTGACGGAAATTATAAAAGTAATCAGCAGAGTCAATGAGAATCGGATTGTGATCCGAGTGTGTTCTAGGCAGAACCACAACATGGGCTTCAGGGAATTTGAGTTTCCAGTCGGCATTCGAAACTGCCCTATTCTCTCGTTTGATGTTTAAGAAAGGCTGGTTGAACTGCATTGGTTTATTCTAAGCAGGTGTCATCGGTTGAAAACTCTTAATCATTCGAAGTCAGCAAGATAGGGCTCAGCGCGAAAAGAACAAGCTTCTTTATAGAAACAAAGCCATCAACGCTCTTGGGAAATTTGCAAGAGCTGCACCAATAAACCTCTCATATGAAGACAAGTCAGTCTTTCCTTCAGGGTTCTCTCATCGGACGATCTATCCATGGTCATTGGATGGATTGAATCAGGAGCGGATTTACAAGATGCTGATGTTTATGATGACCGCCTACAATGCGTACATCGCGGGAGGACAGAGTCCACTGCAGGCATACGTACTGATTACACAGGGATTCAATGGCATCTTGCAAGGATGGTGGGCGCCCCGATAAGTAAGGGAGCCCTATGACTCCACTCCATGTAATTTAAGGAGCGCTCCTGCGCGATACTACGCAAACGTAGGCGCAGAAGGCCGAAGCTGCTGGAAAACGTAAGGGCGCGATAGCGCACCCCTATAAGTAAGTATAAGTCAAGCTGACTACACTCCATTCAACTGTGACGGTACGGAATTTCATCTAAGTTACTACACCTAACAAGTCTTCGGCCCCCGGAGCGGTATTCTTTCAAACAGTTGCTATTGCATTTGGTCTCGCTATGCTAGGCTAGCTTGGTGAAGAACGCGCTTAAAGCTCTAGGGTTTGGTGAGGAGCACTATTGCCCTGTCGTATTGTTCCTTATAACCCTGTGCCAAACTAAGGCACGGGGCTCTACTACGTCATATTTGGAATAACTCTTAATCTGAGCCCCCACCCTTGCTTTCTTTCGCGAACGAATCCATCTTCTTATATGTGAATGTCACTATCAGATCGTGATTGGGATCGTAACGACGAGCGGGACAACTATGCCCTGTATCAACGTTCAGTGTTCGCCACACCCGAAACAAGCAGCTTCACGTGCCCGCTCATGCACGAGGGATTAAACATTTGTTATAGATGTTTGATTTTCGATTCAACATCTGCATGGACCCGGGCAATTGATCACCAAATGCAGTTCCGTATCACGTGAAACTGATGTGGTCATTTTCAACAAAAATGGCTGAGATATGCAATCTGGATTTCCTATATTGTGGCAGTCGGGAAAAAGAAGGAAGGGAGGTTAGGTTGGTATAGAGCAAAGCCATGGCTTTGGAGCGCGCTTTTTGCTACAAAGCAAAGAAGGCAAGGATCGCACGTGGAAAAAGTAGGCCTCTAAGAGTAAGAGAGAGAGGCCTTGATAGGACGGTAACAAGTCGGTGGGGAAGGGGCCTTGCTGTGAAAGAGTGAGACCTTGCTTTCATTCCTGATATTGAAAAGGCGGCTGAAAGCAACCATTGATTTCAAGCTCTACCGTGATAAAGCAGACAATTACAGGATGAAGCTAGGTTGGATTGGATAGAGTAGGAATGATACGATTCTGAAGAAGCCGTTTCTAGGGATTTTTGTGGTTCTTTCTTGTCCAAATCAAAAAAGTATGGAACTGAGGCTGGCTGTAGTTCCTTTTCAAAATGAAAAGTATGTGAAGGGGTGGAGAAGTATAAAGGTGCGAAACTTCTACCTAATGGATTCGAAGACTCGAGCTATCCCTCTCCTCTCAAAATATCCATAACCACTTGCCTAAAAGTGCTCGATTCATGAGCTTTACAGGCCGGAGACCCATACTCCCTCCTCTTTTCTACCTTCCCAAAGGAAATCTCTCTTTATCTTTTCAATCCTCGCAGCCACCGAGGATGGAATGGTAAATAATGAGAGAGAATATGTAGGAAGGCTCGCTCTGGAAAGGAAAAAACCTCTGGTGTGGAGAAGGGTGAGTTTTTCACCTTTGGAAAAAGAAACTTTCAACTATTCCAACAGAAAAGGGCAAGTCTCTTCTCAAAACGTTCCACCACCGGATCCCATATCGCCTTAGACCGGTATTTAGCGCCGAACGGG
>JAFMPE010124554.1:1034-13631 GCA_024759925.1 Ficus religiosa | reverse complement strand
AATTATAGGAGCCTCTTTACATATTTCCATCAGGTCCCTCTGTTAGCTTATATAGTTCCATATAGCGTCTCGGGGTTTGTTCCTAATGAGATCGGTAAATTTAAATGGAATTTAGTAATATCTATTAAGAGATGGTATTCTCTAACATGCAATCCAGAAAGGATTAGACATGTAAAATTTATAGACAAATGATTTGTCAACATGTGATTGGTTAATTTGAATTTTGGAAATACGATTGTGTTTGAATTATTTAATTTTGGAAAACAAAATTTTTCTCTCTTAATTAAAAGAGGTGCACGGTTTTTAATTGAATGGAGGGAAGAAAATTTTATTTCAAAATTGTTCAAATATATTCCTAATATTAAATTATTAATTGATTTAAACAATGGAGATTATTTGATGGATTTTTCTTTCTTTAAATGATGTGCACGGTTTTTGTGAGGAAAGAGAATTTGAAATATTCCATTGATTTAAATTAATTAATATAGTTGATGTTTGTAGAAAATATTTATTCAAATAAGTGAATCTTATTTAAATTCAAAAAGGTTTAAAAGAAATTTGAATCTAGATAGGACTAGGATCTTTTGACTAATCTAGATTTTTGATTTAAGATTTGAACCACCAATCAAGATTGAATTCTACTTGTGGCCGAATTTTTTGAGGGATAATCTCCTCTTGAAAAAATGTTTTTTAGGTTCAATGAATCTAACCCTAATTTGTATGATCCTTTGGTTTAAAATATTATCCGGAAAAATAATTATTTTTCAAGTAGGAGATAAATTTTAAAAAATGATTGGAATACCATATAAAGGTTAGGGATTCTTGAAAAAACTAATTTTTGGTGATTCACACTAAGGGAAAACGTTTTTTGGGAGTGAGAAGAAAAACCAATTAGGTTTTTTCTAGATCATAAAACTTGGCTACCTTGTGAGAGAGAGAAAGAGAGAAAATTCCATTGAATCAAAACTGTGAGGAAGGTTAAACCGAGTGATAATTTTCATAGGAGGTTAACCAGTTCCTGTTTTGTAGTTTTGAAGAAAGAAGCTGGATCATATTCTCAACGATGAACATCGGAATTGAGAAGGAGGGATCTAGACTTCGAAAAGCACTACCTGTCAATTAGATTCATAGAACGTGTCCCCACACACACTCTGAGACGTGGAACTCGAGAATAGTAGAGAAAACACGTTGGTCAAACGCTCTAGTAATTCCGGAATTCAAGAAATAAAGTACGCTTGATCATGAATTTAATTTATTATTATATGCATCATGAGCTTCTTTTCCAGAAACGGCATAAAAATTTTAAAACTTCCACTGTGCTGTAACTCTGATACCGTATCCAATTTTTCCAACATTATTTATATTTTTATACAATAAATTTTGCATTTATTCAGAGATTATATCTTGTTTTTGAAGTTTTACATTTCCACACTTTTAGGTTTCAATTAATATACAAATTTATATATTTTTTAGGTCGAGTAATTGGCCTAAATAGTTCATGAATCTTTCGAAGGTGACGGTATAATTCCTGTTCTTTTTCTTTTTCTTCTTCTTCTTCTTTTTTTTTTTTTTTTGCCGAGATAACCCTAAACTTTTATGTATTGGTCATCATAGTCCTTTCCGTCAAACTTTGCTAAATTTCTAACGGAATATTACTGAAATTAACTTTTTATAGTAAAAAGACTAAAATACCCTCCAATCTCCTAAAAAGTTCCTATCTCTCCCCTTCCTACCCCCCCCCCCCCCAATACGTACCTTTGTAGACAGGTCCTCCACAGCCTTCATCTCCAAAAGTTGCCCCCCTTCTTTTTAAACCTACCTTTGTAGACAGGTCCTCCACAACCTTCATCTCCGGCAGTGCCCCCCCCCCCCCCTCAAAAAAAAAATCCCCCCAAGTTCCGATATGGGTTGCCTTCCTTACACAATCACGATGGGTTCTCGCCCCACCTCCCCTCCCCAAGTTCGTGAAATCTAGGTTCGCTCTTCCCTCGCAAAATATGGGTTCGCCCCTCATCTCGCCGAGCTTGGCATCCCATCCCCCTTATGTTGCCGCCCCCACCTCCCCAAAACCGAGCTTGCCACACCCCCCTCGCAAAATCTGGGATTGCCCCCTTTAAGAAATATGGGCTCGGACCCCCCCTCCCCCACCCCTCACCAAGCCTGGTGCCTTCTTCCCCCCTCCCCTCCAAAAACAAAAAAAAAAAAAAAAAAAAAAAAAAAAAAAGAAGCTGGCAACACTATTAATGACTCCTATATAGATACAAGTTACAACATACAAAGTTGGGAAAGTTGCCTAATTCTGACAAATCACCAGAAATAAAAGAGATTTCCTAAATTAAAGTAAAGGTTAAATTCAATAATAGCACATTTGAAAAATTTTATTTCAAAGTTAGCACTATTTTTTGAGACTTTCATATTTAGCACCATCACATCAGATTTTGAGGATCCAACATTTTTATACTACCAAATTTATCCTCAACAAAAACCCTAACCATTCTTCTTATTTTCTTCTTTATCTTTCCCCTTTTCTCTGTTGCACTTGTTTTCTCTCTTATCTCTATTTTTGCTAGTCTCTCTCTCTCTTAATATCGGTTTTGCTGGTCCTGACGGAATAGGGATAGCAATTTGTCAAGTCAACCCAGCTTAAATGGAGTGAGAAAAACCCGATTTAAATAGGTTTAGATTATAAATGGGTTTTAGGGGTCCATGACCCTATTCCCCACTTACTCACCCCGTTTAGTTATATATTACTTTTATACTATAAATATTACACAAGATGTTTTATAATATATATGATTTTAAGTATAAAATTTGAACGTTTTAATACGTGAAAAATTAAATAATATAATTTTGATACATTTTAATTAAAGTCTCATATTTATGTATTTTCATTTTTTAATTTTTTATTTTCATGTCATAGAAATAGATAATATGGTTAACGAATCATCCTATGAGTAACCCAATCCGTGATGGGGAGAATCCACCCCGTCCCCACCAATTTAAACGGGTTACGAGACGGGTAGGGGGGATGTTTTTATTCACATGGTAGGTTGGCTAGAAGATTGCCCCACTCCGAACCAGCCCATTACTATCCCTATGACGGAACCAAAGAGCAAATGTAAGAGCGACGAACTCGGCGGCCTTGATGCTGAAAATAGGTGTAAAGAAGACAACACGTTCTCTTCTCTTTCATTTCTCTACTCAATTTGTGCCCTTTCTTTCTTTCTTTCTTTCTTCCTTTTCTGATTGAAACCCAACAATCCGATGATTTCTCCAGTTTTGGCACCTCTTTATGTTTTTGCTAAAATGAATGTTCGACTTCCCCACATTAACCAAAATATATCAATATGTACATGACAAGTGAGTAAAACTCGGTCGACCTCTAAAAATCTTAACCCTGTTAAGCGTACTTGCAACCTGAGCTCTTACAAGCATTTTAAAGCACCTCACTATATTGAATATATATATATATATATATATTTATAATATATACAGGGAGATAAAAGGATTACCTTGTCTTATTCCTCTCCCTAGAGTAGTAGTCTTTCCAAAATGACTGTTGCTTATAATCATTGATGATGTAGTGGTAACCCATTGTATAATCCAATTCACCATCTTCTTGGGAATACAAAAGCTACTCAAAAGCAAGGATGAAAACGTCCACGACTTCGTTGACCATTTCCACGATATTATATATATTTTGAAATCTCGACTCTCAACATGAATAATGGAGAAAATGATTTTTCTTTCATAAATATCCTTCAAATGACCATAATTTCCAAAAATAGTCACTATATTTGTAAATATTCATAAATATCCAGGATACTCTTGGATATGTCTACAAAATGTTCAAAAACTCAGGGATTTTTTTTTTTTTCAAAAATTTTAATTTTGTCACACATTTCATTTCTTTAAAATATGAATAAAATGTGACAACATACTACACAAGGTGAAGATTGTGGTTGTAGGATAGCATATGAGGGTATTGGAGCGATTGGAAAATAGCATATAAGAAGACATATTGTGACTCAAATGAATCAAACACATGAGGATTCTATTGGACTCAAATGAGTCAAACTGATGAGAATTCTATTGGCTTTTGTTTTGATTTCATGAGCTTAAGAACTAAGTAAAGTTCACCCGATTATAATCCTCCTTATGGTTTCGAATGAGGTCTAATTCATAAGTACAAAATTGAGATTTATTTTGGATATATTAGTATATCTTCCACCACGAATTGTTATCAAGATGTCTGCATATCCATCTAGACTACTCATCAAAGTGGGTAACTCAACAATATCCAATTCATGAGTTAATAGTTGGAAGAGACTAAGAAACATATGCACCTTACCAATTACATTCAAAACTATTCAAGAGTAATATGTTGACAAATGTATTGTTTAGATCAAGATCAATACATACCTAATATTTTTAAACCTGCTAGAAACTCTTTTTAGTATTAAGTATACTCGAAACTTATATGTACTATCTTATGTTTGACATTTAATTTTTATGCAATCTATTAATTTTTATGCACTCTATTATATTATTGTTTTGTTTTGTAATGACTAGTTAGTACGTAATATCATATTGGAATTACAATTAATGCTTAGTTATTGTAATTTATATGCGATATAATTCTCATAATTGATTAAAAAAATATGAATTGTTTTTGTTATTAAATTAATTTAGATTATGTAATACTGATTGTTTTAACATTTCGTAAAGTTTCAGTAAAAAATTATCAGCTTTTTTTTAGTATCCATTTTTTCCCAGAATATCTACGGATATTGACATTTCCGTCGATATCATCCGTAAATCAAAACCCCGACAACTTCGTCGACATCGAC
The DNA here is from genome assembly GCA_024759925.1 of Ficus religiosa. Taxonomy (NCBI): domain Eukaryota; kingdom Viridiplantae; phylum Streptophyta; class Magnoliopsida; order Rosales; family Moraceae; genus Ficus; species Ficus religiosa. The sequence continues at coordinate 8,781 of JAFMPE010124554.1, read as the reverse complement.
ATTTTCATCCATGCTCAAAAGTCAAAACAACCTCAATGAAATTCCAATCCACCTTATCATATGCCTTTTGGGACGGATTCACATGGACATCCCCCACGATATTTTTTGCTCTTTCGTTTTTGCTCCAATAGTTTAGTAATTTTTCTATTTTGCCCCAATTTAAAATAAAAATTCTTATATAGTCCCTACTTTGCCCCCACTAAAAATAACAAAATTCTCACATAATCTTCACTAAACTTAATTCAATTAAAAAAAGAAGTTTATGATTTTTCTGTTTTGTCCCTTCTAAATTTATAATTATCACACAAACTCACTAAAATTAAAAATTCTCACATGACTTCTATCAAAATTTATTTTTAAAAAAATCACTAAAATATGTTTCCGGCTCTGCTCTTCAATACCAAGTTTGAACATAACGAGTCCATGCTTACCTTTTTAAGCTTTAATTGCATGCATCAACTCTCCAATAACTAGAGTACGTATTTTCTACAATACTTCCCCCCGAAACAAAGGCACTTTAGTTGGGAGAAATTAGGGACAGCAAAAACGGCTTAATCCTATTGGCCCAAACTTTTGGTATGATTTTTTGGACTATATTACATTGGCTAATAGGTCAGTAGTCATTCGTTGAAATCTCTAGCTTTGGAATCAATACAATATTAGATTCATTCTACTTGGGTAAAAGATGACCAGTAATGAAAAACTCACGAACAATATTAAACACATCATTTCTCAGTAATGAAAAACTCACGAACAATATCAAACACATCATTTCTCACTGATTGCCACTAGGTTCGAAAAAATCATCTTGGCATCCCATCTGGTCCCGGTGTTCTATTCGGATCCATCTCAAACGACGCCCTTTGGATCTCCTTATTTGATAGATTGCCAATTAAAACTACAAAGGACTCTACCGGATGGCACGGAGCAATCAGCCCCTCCTGATCCTCTGGGATCCTGCCCCAATATCTTCTCGATTTTCTGAACATCTTTCCTCATCATCCTTAACATAATCAATGAAATTATGCCGCCTATACGCCATGGTGGATTATAAATAAAACCTAGTGCACTTGTCCCCTTCCACCACCTTCTTGAAATGAGAGCTCTGCTTCCAAAGAAGCTCCTTGGCAAGGGGCTCATTCAATCTCAGACTTCACGTTCCTTGTGCAAATTATCCTAAATGGGAGTTAAAATTTTAACATCCTTCGGAGTTTTTTGAGTTTGGGTAATGTTGGACTGAACATTCCCAAAATGTTCCTTACTCCGAGTTCTCAGAGCTTTCCTAGTTTCTCGTATCCTTTTAATAATTCTATTTGCTACCACTTGGGTGAAAAACGGAGTTCCAAGCTCTCTTTGCAACCCAATGACTTGGAATATCCTTAGCCCACCTAACTTCAAATTTTATAGGCTTAAAAGAGCTAGCTTTTTACCCTATAGAATCCACACCGATTGGATGATGATCAAAGGTAAAATCTGGCAAAAAACGAACCAAGGGTCGGGGAAATGAAGCTCTCCAACTCTGAGGACAGCAGCTTTCGATCGAGACTAGACCCCGCAGGCAATAGCCCCCTTCTTCAATGACTCAAAAAGTGAGCTGAGACTCTTTAAGCTCCCAAATCAATTAGACCCAAAGAGTTGCAGCACTCCCTCAATGCTCTAGACTAGGACGCAGATGAAGACAAAGAACTGCCCGCACTTGTTCCAGTACTTCAGAATTCCTTGTCATTTAAGGTTCCGCTAAAATCCCCAATCAGAAGCCTCGCTTCCAAACACCTCTGAAGCCTCCTCGGCAAAGTCCTCCAATAGGAATTTCTATCTTGATCAGAAGCCTCGCTTTTCTAATCTTTTGTTTTTATTTTTGCTATGAAATAATCTTGAAAAGAAGGAACTTACAAAAACACAAAAAAAGGGGTAATTTTAAGGCACACCAGCTCCAAAATAACTAATAACGAATCTACTCAGTACGCCAAATCCCAACTGATTCCTAACTGCCAACATGTAAAAAACGATGACTAGCAGAACACCACCAACCTTTGCTGCAGAAAATAGCATCTTGGAACCGGGATTTAAGTGGCAAATTTGTACAGACTAAACTGGATAACATATAGTAAATCACAAAAGAATTGGTCGGGCCAACGCCGATCTGGCTCTACATGCAACAAAGGAGAACGGGGAAAAAAAAAAAAAAAAATCATAGTCAGAATAAATGAATTGGAGTGCAGAAAAAAGAAAACGCAAAGCAATATAAAGGAGTATGAAAGTGTCATTGGCAGCGTTTATAAACGTGCTTTCCTATCAGAACAAGGTTGTATATTGTAAATCAGATACTCCAAAATCATAAAGCTCAAATGGGAACCAAAGAATATCCTAGAGCATCACAGAGGTCCTATTCCCATGGTAGAACCAAATGCCAAATATCGATGCTAAAACAACGGCGGAGGTATTTCTGAAGAACACTTTATCAATGAACATAACCTTACAAGTAGGTACAAATTTGAATTAGTCATAGAGGTGGATTCTCTGGAATTAGGCAGCTATATATTTGGGAAGGATTCCCAGAACAAGGAATTCCTCAACATCCAGCTGCTTAAAGCACGACTGTTGGGAGACGCATCGATTTACTCATGTATGCTTAAATAAGCAAAGCTCGCTGGAGTTTTCGCTTTTATCTGCCCTTGATATCATAAATCTGGCTGCTGAAAAAATAAAATAAAAAATAAAAAATTTATAAGAGTTAATTAATTAATTCAAATTGAAATTGTAAGTGTTTTGAAAGAACTATGGTCCATGTCAAGGACACGTCTGACAGTAAAGAAAAAAAAAAAATACAGGTAATGTAAGTACCACTCTTGAACTGCTTTCGCCATTGATCCCAGAGATGAGGTCTTCCAACTCATCAACTATAGCCAAGTAACAGAAATGGTATTGCTCCTATTCCAAATAAAATTAAAAAGGTGCTAAATTAAGTTTTAAAGGAAGAGACGAAAAAAATGGAAATTTCAAATCTTCATGTTGACATAACTTCAAATTCTTTGCTAATGCCACTAATTCCGTGTATGTTTACTAAGCGATTGGTTAGTGAGGTACTATCCAAACTTCTTGTTGTTTTACAAGCATTAAGCATGTCACTAATGAAATAGCAATTGGAGTAAGTATTTATGTCAGTTATTGAAGCCAAAAGATGAGACAAAGAAAACAACAATATTTACCAGTGTTTGAACCATTCCAATTCGCTGAGACCTAAACATGGTTATAGTATTCGCAAGATTTACAGCAGACAGATCTCCAGCAAGAATCCTCTGGATTGTGTTGTGAATCACACAGTATGTTCCCGTTCTCCCTATACCTGCACTGAGCATGAGGGGACACATGTATGTCAGTTAAAAAAGCTATTTGATTGACCAAAAATTGCGGAGGCATATGCAAGTCATAAATAAGAGACAAACCTGCAGTGCACCACAATTGGACCAATATTGGGTGGTACTTGATGTACTCTTTTGAAAATTTCACGAACTGCAATTGTGTCTTTAGGAACTCCATGGTCTGGCCATTCAAGATACTGAATATGCAGAACGGACATAGGCGGTTCCTCAGACTGCAATGACATAGAAATGAGCAAGTACGCATAACCGACACAATAATAGAGTAATTTAAGTTGTTGCTTATGTTTCTTTTTAAAATCTTGTACATCGTGCGCGCACTCACACATATATTTACATATTTTGCTGAGTAGACAAGCACATCTGTATCAAATATGTAACCAAACAGTCTTATAATGGATAACAAATAGAGTTACATTTTCAATAGTTTTGGCCAAGATAGTGTAGAACTTGTCAGGCAAAGGGGACAAGCGTAGTTTCAAATTCAATCATGGAAGACATTTCAAAGTGTCAAAGGTTGATACTTTACATCAAAGATTGGGCCCAGTTAGTGTAAAACTTTTCCAGGAAAAATGGACAAGGTTAGTTTCAATCATGAATCATTTCAACGAGTCGAAGGTAATTTTTATGTGAACAATAAATGCCTACAATATAGACAAATGGTAATAACCACCATTTTTCATTCATTCAAACGATACTTTTGAAAAATGTTAGCTTACCTCCTTATGGTTCACCTCTAGATGGCGCAACACTAGATGGTTCGCCTCTAGTGAAGTGTTGTTACTACTCCTTTTAGTGTTAATAGATATATTACCAAATTCTCTAGGACCATCTTCTGCTTGAAAATAATCTCCACATTTAACCATCTGCGCCTGAAATTTAATTAAGGATAAAATTCAGAAAGATGAAAGGATTACAAAGTACTTGGGTATGTAGAAATGATCGAAAAGTAATTAAACTATATAAAGACTACAAATTGGAGTTCAAAAGTTTGATGAGAGAAGTGCCAAAAGCACATGAAATGACAACATATAAATCAAAACAGGACATTTAGAAGAAACGCATAATAAGATAGCATACTTTAAAATAAGAGTGACTGTTTTTCCTAAGCTACACAAAAGAAGCAGTAACAAGAAAGTACCATGTTCAAGCAATATAACTATAATGCTATAACTTTTGTTTACTCTAACATAAGGACCATAGAAAGGAATACAAGAAAACTATAGCATAATTAGGATAAGATAAAGTAGAGAATGCTTATGTAACTATACATGTATAAACAGGCTCATATTTCTACATACATTTGTACATATCTGCGCATGTGTGTGTGTGTGTGTGTGCAACCAGAACAATTGAATATCATATAATTGAGACTCTGAATAGTCAAAAGAAGCAAGCATTAATAAATCAAACATTAATCAATGCACATCAGAAACAGTGCCGATGTTTTCTCGAACTACTCCTTGCCTCACAAAAAGGAAGGACGGTTTCAGTTGAAGAATCAAAATGAAAAACAGGTAGAAAGACACTCAAAAGATTACGTAATGTGGCTGCCTACATTCCTAGTGAAGGAAATGACAATTTTAAAACCTAAATAATGTGTATGAATTATAGTGTCATCTCAACTGCACTTCCCAAAAGCCAATTTCCTCATATGTTAACCGTGTAACTCATTTATTCCAAGAACAAAAGCCTTCAATCTCGACTTCCTTGACAAAGTTGAAAAAATAGAAATGAATAAAACAGAACTAAGGGCAGCCCCCTAGCCTTTCAACAAGGGGATTCTTGATCACATCACCAAAAATATATCTAACTAAAGAATCCACCAACTAATATCTACAGAGGGTACCTTCTAAATACCCTTCACGTACTACATTTCATAGGGAAGGGTCAAGTCCATGAAATGAAACTCATGAAGAAGCTAAAACCAGTTAAGTTGATGGGTAAGGCACAGGGGTGTATGAATTGGCAGCTCCTTGAAAAGAAATACATAATAAACATTCAAAAGTTTTTGTCAATTTTATTTCCAATAGAACAAAAAAAATTTAATGATCCAAAATGGTCACAAAGAATTGAAAATACTCATAGCAAGAAGTGAAAAGAATAGATGCATGAAAGGCCACAAACCCAAAAAATGTAGTAGAAGCTAATGAAGAAATCTGAAAAGGACAGAAGAAAACTGACCTGCAAGTTTGCACAAAACGTATATAGACATTGACAATTACACAAAGTATTTGTGCTGCATAACCAACTAATACCTTATTAAAAAGGGGGAAAAAAAAAAAAAACATAAATTTCCAATTGCTTTAAAATCCAATGGTTCTTTCTTAACATTCATTAGAGCTTCCTCCATGGATAAGGATACATTTAAAGAAATACAAGATCTAAACAAATTTTTGAAAGCAAATACATAGATATTTCCACATGCACATGAGTGATTACATTTAAACATCAGTGTTTGTGCTCCATAAATAACTTAAATTTTCAATTCCTCTTAGATTCGTAAAATAGTTCTTTCTATACCATCATTTAAAGCTTCACCCAATGGATAAAAACAAGAACTTTAAACATTTAAAGGCAAGACATCAACAAATTGTCATGACTACAAAAAATTTAAAACACATATATCAGAAATGTCATATGCTACTCATGGGTCTTGATTGACGGTTGCCTTGAAACTGGATTGGAATATTTTAATCATGAATTGTGAAATAAGAGGACAAAAATTTCCTTGAATGGAAAACAGTAAAGTACCTTATAATTATCCACCAACCGAGTGAGCATCACAACCACAGGGCACTGGTGCTGGATCACCATCTCCCAGAAATCTTCATAAGTGTGTGGAAGTGGACCTTGTGTAGCAATAAAGCGGGATATGATTTCAGAAGAAGCAGCCTACAATCAATTCCTCAGGTGTCATACAGGATACATGGGTCCATAAACAAAACATATTTAACTATCTGTAGATGCAAAAGCAACAAATTAGAGCATTTGACACTCTACCGTGATGACGCTGGCATTGATGTAGCCCCTTGCAGAAGGTCTATAATCCTTGCAAGAGTTGAGCACAACTCTGGTTTTGTCAACTGATGTTTACAACCCAAAGGAAAATATATATATCCAAAACGAAATTAGATCTCTCAAACTTATTATACTTTTGTCATGACTACAAGCATACGATGTTGTAATTAGTAAACACATTTTAGTCATGCATATAATATTTTCAACCCGTTAAAACTCTGAAAGCAAACTGCCACTCAAACTTGGCAAATAGTATAGCAATTAGTGAGGATAAAAATGCTTCTATAGTCTCCGAACTCATACTCACTTTGATCCATGAAGTTTCATTTGTATCTCTCATAGAACCATGTTTAAGTACCATTCATGTCACTCCCTTAAAAGGGAAGTTTGCCAAAACGACAATCCCACAAAATGAAATTAGCAAAATGACCTTTCGTTTTAACACCGACCGACAGTGTAAAAATGGGTGTTTCAAAATCATTTTGCTAATTAAAATTTTGAAAATTATTTTACTAGTACAGCTCCCTAATAAGACTATTTTTACAGAGCACTTCAAAATGCCATCTTGAACTTGACACGAAATTGCCTTTTCAGTTGACAAATTGATTTTGACGAAAGGACTAAAATTAATACGAAGTCAAAGTAAAGCCATGGAAATAACGTCAAAGTTCATGGAATAAAAAGACATTAACTTTAACCCTAGAAATGAAACAAACCGAACCAAATAGCCTAAAAATACAGATGAAAAAAAAAAAAAAAAAAAAAGAAGAAAACAATTGAAGATCTTCATGGACAGAAACTTACAAGGCAAGACATCAGGGTAGCGGTTTTTGCTTAAATTCACAGGATCAAGAGCCACCGTGCAGTTCCTCTTCATCTCTGACGGCGTTATCCTATTCGCCTGAAATAAGATTTAAAAATATATATATATATATACGTGTATAAGATATAGATATATATATAATGAGAAAGTAAATTTAGTTAAACATTTGAGAAAACTCCATTTTTTTAAACATCGGAGGCGAACGAAACCTGAAGAAAACCGAACTCCTGGTTGATCTGGTTAGGGCTTCGGAGTTTCTTCTTGAACAATCCGAGGGCTTCGGAGCAGTGCCTGAACTGATCCGGCGTGAGAGCCAATCTCGGCGGGGAATCCAGCGAGAAATTCAGAGCCGCCGAGGGTTTAGCGGCGGCCGAGGCGGAAGCGGAGGCGGAAGCGGAGGCGGAGGCGGATCTCCGGTCGGGTCTGGAGCGGCGAGAAGTGGGGTTCCCCATAATGAAGGGAAGAGAGAGAGAGGATTTTTTATTTATCATTTTTTTTTATTATTAATGTTGGGAGTTTTTTT
>JAFMPE010124541.1:818-11716 GCA_024759925.1 Ficus religiosa | reverse complement strand
AAAACCGTCGTGGTAGCTTGAGATACCACGACGGTTAAAAAAACCGTCGTGGTATCTCAACTAAAAAAATTTCAAAATTTTGAAAAAAAATTCAGTATTTTTTTTTTAAAAAATATAAAAAATTAGATACCACGATGGTTTTTCAAAAAACCGTCATGGTAGCTTGAGATAACACAACGGTTTGGTTTAAAAAACCGTCGTGGTATCTCAACTAAAAAAATTTCAAAAAATTTCAAAATTTTGAAAAAAAATTCGGTTTTTTTAAAAAATATATAAAAAATTAGATACCATGACGGTTTTTCAAAAAACCGTTGTGGTAGCTTGAGATACCACGACGGTTAAAAAAACCGTCGTGGTATCTCAACTAAAAAAAATTTCAAAAAATTTCAAAATTTTGAAAAAAAATTCAGTTTTTTTAAAAAAATATAAAAAATTAGATACCACGACGATTTTTCAAAAAACCATCGTGGTAGCTTGAGATACCACAATGGTTAAAAAAACTGTTGTGGTATCTCAACTAAAAAAAAATTTCAAAAAATTTCAAAATTTTGAAAAAAAATTCGGTATTTTTTTTAAGAAAATAAAAAAATTAGATACCACGACGGTTTTATCTCAACTAAAATTTTTAAAAAAATTTCGGTATTTTTTTAAAAAAATAAAAAAAAATTAGATACCACGACAGTTTTTTGAAAATTTCCCGAAAACCGTGTGCGCTTAAATTTAGATGTAAATTTTACTCTCTATGTATAAAAGCAAAATAAAAACCTCATTCCCTCCACTTTCTCTCTCTCATTTTCGGAACTCTCCCTCCATTCTCTCTCTTTGCTTGCCGTGCATTTCCTCCCTCTATTCTCTCTATTTGCTTGCCATGCATCCTCCCTCCATTGTCTCTCTTGGCTCCTATCTCCATTCTCTCTCGTCCTCGCCCTCGCTACCTCGTCTCCCTCTCTCTATCGCTGCGCCTACGTCGTCACCTAAGCCGGTACCGATCGACCCGCCCGTACCCACACTCGAGTACTTGGTAAGTCAAGGTCTCTCTTTCACTGCACGGTTTATGGAAGTGAATTTGGTTGATTGCAAACTTGATTTTCGGTGATTGTTTATTGTTGTGATTTTGGGTGATTTTTTCCACGAAAATAAGTGTTGATTTTGCATGTTAAATTTTTGCACACTACATGTTCGACAAAATGTGAGATTAGTTTTGGATTGTTGTACAATAGTTGGGTGAGGCGACGATTTACCAAATTTCTGGAAAAAAGTATTGAATTCGCAAATTTTTTTTTTCGTTGTTTCCTACCACGACGGTCATGGAAACCGTCGTGGTATGTTCTCAAATATGCATAATTAGACCCTATTTTTGCCAATTACACGACGGTTAAAAAACCATCATGAAATCTGAAAAGATTCCACGACCCTGGATTCTACGACAGTTAGAAAACCGTCGTGGAAGTGTTACCATGACGGTTAAAAACCGTCGTGGAATCCACATTCTGTAGTAGTGATGAAAGTTCCACGATGAAAGAAGTTATGGCTTCCAGCCACACTCTTTATTTCCTTGGGGCTAAATCGGCACTTCTAAATCGAGCAAGCACTCCAATCTAACCCTGTAGTTCATCCCCCTCCTTCCGTATTGGTTGCCCTTTAGCATCAAACAAAACTTCAATTCTTTCCCCCTTTTCCTAACAAGATGGACCCGTCTCATAAGAGTTGCTCTTCGTTTACCCTCTTCATCGGGATTGAATTTGGGTGTATTTGTTCGTCGTGGTTTTTCAATTTGAGAATTCGTTGACAAATCCTCCTTATCTTGTGCCATTTTAAATCAATCTGAAACAATTTCGCAACCAAACACATAAAAAACACAAAATCATACAATAAATCATTCTACAATCATGTCACCCAAACACATAAAAATCACACAAAATCATATTTGTGATATTTCAAATCAATCTAAACAAAATCGTAACATAATTACGTAAAAAAACACACAACCTAATCAAATGGGCATTTTATCAAATATGTAATATGCAAAAGCATAAATCACAAAATCAACGCTTTTTTTTTTTTCCGGAAAACAATCCAAACCCAATGCTCAACCAAATATTTTAAATCAATCTAAAACTAATCATCATCCAAACACGTAAATATCATACAAAATCATACTCATCATATTTTAAAAAAATCTAAACAAAATCTTAACATAATTATGTAAAAAACACATAATCTAATCAAATGGGCATTTCATCGAACATGTAATATGCAAAAGCATAAATCACAAAATCAACATTTTTTCTAGAAAACAATCTAAACCAAATCCTAACCCAAATATTTTAAATCAATATAAAACTAATTCTCATCCAAATAGGCATTTTGTCGAACATGTAATATGCAAAAATATAATGAAGTTATCAAAACTTTTTTACCGTAAAACAATCACCCAAAATCACAAACACAGTCAACAATCACCCAAAATCACATTTACAATCAACTAAATGAACTTCCATAATATATACGGTGCAAGAGAGAGCAAGAAAGAGAGAGAGACTTACCAAGTACACGGGCGTGGGTGTGGGCAGCTTGATAGCAGGGTAGGTGGTGGATGATGGATTTCGAGGAAGAGATTAGAGGGAGGAGTTACAGCGGCTAGTGAAGGTGAGAGAGAGAGGGAAAGGAGCGAAAGAGAATGGGGGCGAGGTTGAGAGGGAGAGCATGAGAGAGAATGGAGGGAGGGGTCATGGTGGAGGAGATGGATTTTGAGGGAGAGTTTGGAGGCGAGAGTAAAAGAGGCACGAAAGAAAATGAGAGAGGGAATGAGGGTTTTTTTTTTTTTTTTTAATAGGCTCCAAAAACGTGAAATTTTGGAAACAAAAATTTTCAAATTTTGCAGACATACCATGACCGTTTTTGAAAAAAAACGGTCATGGTTTGTTCATTTACCGCAACCGTTTTTCCCAATCACGGTCATGGTATGTCCATTATTAGATAGAAACCATGACCGTTTTTTCGAAAAACAGTCATGCTATGATTTTAAAAAACTTCTAACACATTAAAGAATTTAACTATAAACCCACAGGCAGCCAATCCTTTGCGTTATGCATACAACAGGCCATCATTAATTCCTATTCTCAGTTTCATTGACACAAAATCATATATAAATGTCCATATATAAGTAATATAATGTGCATAATTAACATGATTAATAAAAATTATAAATTATATACAATGTAAAAAAAAAAATCATAGTCAAGTTTTGTTTTGTTTTTGTTTTTTTTTGTTTTTTAGTTTCTCAACACGTGTCCACTTGACATCTAAACGAAGCAAGTGTGAAACATCATCATCAAAATCATCAATCTCCCCCACCGGTGGCAATCCTTTTGTGAAAGATGAAATGTCGGTGTAACCTTCAACATCTTCTTGGACATCACATTATTCTTGGCTTCATTGGCACAACTAATGATAACTCTAAATTATTGGGATCCATTGTATAAAATACTTGGACCGCTTGTGATGCTATAATGAAATGATCATTTTTGTATCCCGATCGCCTAAAGTCCACCACCATCACTCCGTTACTATCAATCTTAACATAATTATTGTCAGCCCACTTGGATTTAAAGAGTGCTACCCGTAAATCGCAATAATCAAGTTCCCAAATATCTTCAATGAACCTAAAGTAGTTCATGGAACTGTACACCGGATTCTTGTCCTTTATGGAGGAAATATGCATAGACACGACACGAAAGGTTACACCACTATTTTGGACGGGATGCTTTTCATCTTTTTTATGAGTGTAGAAAGAGTAGCCATTAACAAAGTACGATATATATCTTGTGACTATCGATGACGGTACTCTTGCTAGCTTCATTAAGTCTTGTAAAACGTCAACCTTCATATGCACATGTATTCTTATCCACTCCCGAAATATCCGGTTGTGCTCATCTTGAAACCACTTCTCACTTCTTCCTTTTCTTGGATTCACAGCTTTTAATTCCTTCATGTGAACCTCAATGAAAGATTCCACTTCCTTAGCATTGTACAAAACATAAAGACAAGCTTTTTCCCATTCATCTTGATTTATCAGTGAAGGAACGCCCACGGATAGTCCTTTCGATGTAAATAGCCCACTCTTTGGCAACCCTATTGATTCTGCGTTGGACAAATGCTCTAAGCAAAATTCAACAGATTCCTTCATTATGTAGTTTTCCATTATACATCATTGCGGCCTATTTCGATTCTTTACATAACCCTTCAAAACCTTCATGTACCTTTCGAAAGGATACATCCACCTCAAATGCACTGGTCTACATAGCTTAACTTCCATAATTAGGTGCACCGTTAGATGGATCATTATATCAAAAAAGGATGGTGGGAAATACTTCTCATGCATGCACAATGTCATCACCAATTCCGATTGTAGAGAATCTAGCATAAGTGGATCAATTACTTTAGAGCATATTGAATTGAAAAATGAGCATAACTTGGTAATTGAATATCTCACATCTTTCGTTAAAACTCCCCGCAATGCAAGAGGTAATAATTGTTGCATCAAGAAATGACAATCATGTGTTTTCATTCCAATGAGCCTCAAATCCTTCATCGACACCAACCTTTTAAAGTTGGAAGAGTACTCACTTGGCACTTTCACGGGAGCAAGCCATTCACAAAGCTTTCTCTTTTTTTGTCTTGATAATGTTTGCTTTGCCAGAGGTAAGCAAATGCCGTTCAATCTTTTCTCGAGGAGCAAATTAGGTCTAATCTTCATCTATTTAAGATCCAACCGTGCCTTTACACCATCTTTAGCTTTATTCAGAATGTCAAGCAACGTGCCCACTATCGATTTATAGACGTTTTTCTCAATATGCATAACATCTAAGCAATGACAATCGTAAAGTGACTTCCAATATAGAAGTTCTAAGAAGATTGACTTCTTCTTCCAAGGTCCATCGACCACTGGATCCTTCCGTTTTCTTTTTTCCAAAACTACTTTCACATCTTTAACCATCTCAAATACATCTTCGCCAGTCAAAATCTGAGGAGTGGTTCATTCTTTAGTATTACCATCAAGAGCCTTCTTTTGTTTGCGGTATAGATATTTTTTGTCATGAATCTCTTGTGACCTAGGTACACGTTTTTCTTGCTGTTTTTCAACTAGATGGAAGATGTTTCCTTCATACAAATGGGACAACCTATAGAACTCTTCATAGGATAATCGGATAGGTTGTCAAGTGCAGGAAAGTCATTAATTGACCAAATCAATATTGTATGAAGATTGTACGTATTTTGATGGTAAGAATCTCTAACTTCTAAATCATTTTCCCACAAGATTTTTAGGTCATCAATTAATGGTGCCAAGTACATGTCAAAGTCTTTCCCTGGTTGTTGAGGACCTAAGATCAATAAAGTTGGCATCAAGAACTTCCGCTTCATGCACAATTTTGGAGGGAGATTGTAGTTGAAAAGTATGACTGGCCAGGTACTATGCCTACTACTCATATTATTATATAGGTTCATTCCGTCTGTCAACAAACCGAGACATAAATTCCTTGGTTCTTCACTAAAATCTGGATGATTGTCATCAAAGGTCTTCCATTGTGGTGCATCAGCTGGATGCCTAAGCTTGTCATCGTCAACATGTTTATCATGATGCCAAGTCAAATTCTTAGCATGCTTGGCATTACGGAATGAATGACGCAAATGTGGAACCGGTGTAATGTACCATAACACCTTCACTGGCACTCCTTTGCTACCATTCGATGGAATCTTGCCCTTCTTCCATCAATTGACTCGTTACAAACTGGGCATTCATCTAAATCTTCATATTCTTTCCAGTAAAGGACGCAATCATTTGTAGAAGCATGTATCTTTTCATATTGCATTCTCAAAGTGCTCAAAGTCTTCTTCACTTCGTACATACTAGGAGACACTTTGTTATCATCTGGCAGAACATCTTTTAGAAATTCTAAAAGAGTCGTGAAACTAAAACTTGGCTTCCACGATTGTTTTTGGAAACCCTATGCTGCACTGTGTTTTTGGCGTACTTTCCACAAGCATTTTTTAAAAACGGTCATGGAATCCGCATTTTGTGGTAGTGCAACCAGTTTTTCACCTTGTCTTTGAGAGAGAATGGAAAGAATTTCAGCCTAACAGTATTAGTGACTTCGACACGACTGTGAAAAGTTGCCACCACTTCCAGAAATTCCCTAATATGAACATAAGGATTTTCGTTCTCTAACCCATGAAAAGTTGGCAATAATTGAATCATCCCGGGCTTGAACTCCAATTGAGGCACATTGGGTGGAAACATAATGCACAAGGGAGTAGCGGTGCGAGTCGGGTGTAGATACTCGTTCAGCATCCTTGGGACATTTTCCTTGCGTTGCTCCATTGTTGCTGGGACAGGAATTACTACTTCTGTTGATGAGGTTGGAGTTGAACTATTAGGAGAAGCCTCACTAGGGGTTTGTTCTATCTCAGGTCTTTTTGCAAATCTCCTTAGTTTGTCTCGATAAGGATTCATACACCCAACTTTTTTTTCTTCTTTTTTTTTTAAATAATTTTTTAAATAATTTTTTTGTTTTTTTAATTTTTTTAATTTCTTAATTTTTTTTGTTTTTTGTTTTTTTTTTTGTTTTCGTTTTTGTACTTCACAAATTATCTTGGAAAACAACAAATGTGTAATTGTTGCAAATAGTAGCCTCTAAGAACGCTCACATGAGAGATTGGTAAGCCGAGGCCTCCTTAAAAACCTACCTCATAGACAGAGCAACGTTCTTAGGAAAGACTAATTAGCATACTGAACAAAACTTCCTTAGATTTTACGTCTCCACTAAATTACACAATATTCCCAAAACTAATTTGCAGAAGTTTAAGTTTTATTTTAATTTTATGAAAAATTTTATGAAAGAAGAAATTCCTAAAAAGGCTAACACTAGAAAGGAAAAAAAAAACCCTAAATTAAGAAACTGATAAAAAAAAAATGTAAACTAGGTAATAGAAATAAGAAAGGCAATTTAAAAATTGAAACAGGAAACTAAAAAAAAAAAATATATATATATATATATATATACACATATATATTATGAAATCAAGTACATTTAAAAAAAAAAAAAGAAGAAAACTTGAAAAGAAAATTGGTAACTAAAGAAAAAGAGAAAGAAAAAAAAAAGGGAAAATCTTTTTTTTTTTATTTTAGGTTTTTATTTTGGAAGCAAATAAAGACAAAAATAAACATATATGTATAATAGACAAACGGAAAAGAAAACAAAAAACTGTCAACAAATATACATTTACTAACAAAAATAATTTATACTAAAAACGTTATTAAGAAGAAAATAATAATGATAATAATAAAATAAAGAAGAAGGAAACTAACAAAAATAACTAAAACTCATACAAAAGAAATTACTTACCTCTTTTCCACGTTAACTCTTTTAAATCTATCCTGCTTGTAGTACCTCCCCGGCAATGGCGGTTAAATTTGATTACGCTCGAATTGTGTATCGATAAAGCGATCAATTATAGTACAATAAGGATGGTCGATCTCACGAGAATGTGACAAAAATAACAAACAAGAAAGATTATTGAAAAATAAACGTTAAAGAGATAAGTTAATAAAGAAAATAAAAGATAAATGTTTTTGGAATTTTTGAGAATAAAATGAAATAAATAAAAATAAGATGAAGAGAAGATAGGTGAGGAATCTTAAATGCTTTTGTGCAAACTCAATATTTTAATTCTATAACTCAACTACACATTTCACATCCCAAACATGCAGTCGGAAAATATGGATTTGAAAGAACAGATAATAGAAAAAGTATTTGATCAAATTAATCTCTTCACATTAAAGCAAGCACAACTATTCTTATACGTCATTTGAAAGTAACAAAATACGCCACGGCAAAGTGCAGTAAGGGATGTCCATATAAAAACAATTGAAAGAAAACCACCTGTCACTAGTGATTTAATGCACTAAATATAATAACTTGAACTCTTGTCACTACATAAATAATTATTATAAACATTAAGTAGAAGAGAAGAAAATGAACCAAATTTATTAACATTGAATAATAAATGGAATTGAAATAAAAAGAAGAATGCAAACAAATAAAATCACTCAAGACTTAGCCTTCTGTCGGTGGTGTCTCGCTCACAAAGAGATGTGTCACTCATCTTACACCTCTAGAAAACTAAGGAAACAAGAATTGAAAAATCAAATGAAGACTAAAATTCTCACAATTCTTGAATGAATATTACAACAAGCAAAGCCCTCTATTTATAGTGTTTTAGAGGCTCAACCAAAAAGGGAAACAAAGCAATAAAAATGGAAAGGTAAAACTAGAAAATAAAAATTCGGAAACTAAAAATAATAATAAAATTAATTGGAGAAATCAAATATTTGATCGAGGAAGAAATCAGGCTGATTTGATTCTCTTGAAAGACTTTCTTCTGAAGCAGAAATCCAGAAAGTGAAGGATTGCTACACACATCCGCTATGTGGTGTGAATGGAATGGTTGTTGTGGATAGCGGGCCATGTGGCTTTTTTAACTTTATGCTTGACTAGCTTGGGAGCTTATGTGACTTAAAGGAATGGATTCCATGGCTCAATTGCTTGGCTTTTTTCTTTTCCCCCACAATTTTTGCACTTCTTATAAATCTACAAATAAATAAGCTAAAATTAGACATTTTCCAATTAAATAATTTTGAATAAAAATTATGATAATCTAATAATTAAAACTTAAATAATTTAGCATTTACACAATAATAAACACTAAAGAAAGTGCACTTTTGTGTACTAATCAGATACCATTTATGCAATTGTAAATTTTCCTTCCTTAAATAAAAATATTCAACAGTTAACTAGAAAATTTTAAAATCAAACAACACTTGTCTTCGTTTTTTTAAAATTGCTTCTCTTTGTTTGTTTGTTTGTTTTGTTCGTTTTGTTTTGTTTTGTTTTGTTTTGTTTTTTTTTTTGTTTGTTTTTGTTTTTTTGTTTTTTTGTTTTTTTCCCCTTTGAGATTTCTTTCTCCTAGGGTTTGGAAGACCCTTGGCCCCTTGCAGTCGCCCAGATCCCTAGCTCTGCAAGAGTGGCGACCCACCGAATGCCTGCTACACTTGGAATTGGGGCCGTTGGCAGCTCAATGGTAATATTGCCTTCGTCTATAAGTTGAAAATAAGCAAGAAAAAAAAAAAAGATTTGTGGATGTCTGCAATTATGATGGTTTTTTAGGTCCTCTGAGATTTTCATAACATGATTTTCTATGATGAAGCAAGAATCTGCGATCATATATGTGCATCTCCACTTTCGCGTATCTTGTTAAAGAGACAGATAAGTTGAATAGCAATTAACAACAGTTTGGAAGATTTAATTATTATTCGGGAACTCAGAATTAGCAGTAAACCTCGACCTGCTCCTTCTCTCTTTAGGATTGGATTAAGGTTAATATTAATATATAATAGACAAACATTAATTTGACGTATAATACTTTATATTAATTAACAAAATAATACCATGTAATTCTAAAGATTTCCATTTCCCAATTTATAATCCATACAACCTGGATGAGGTTTATCGATATACATTTCACCGGTTTACGTAAATTACCAATTAGCCATTATCATTTGTTTAATATATTTTTTAACTAGTGTTCATTAATTAAAAGATGTGTGATAAACATAATATATATAAACAACACGTTACCCTTTCTGCAATATATATGCACACATCAATATATCTATGTATAAATGCAGTACTATATATAGCATATATCATTCTTGAAAAACAATCGAGTAGTACTCTATTTGAATATATACACATATATATATATATATATAGCTGTTATACATAGAGTTAGGAAATTTTCTTCGAGGAAAAAAAGTGCTATGGATAGACAAATCATTGTAACGATGATAACGTTTAGAATAGTACTTGTTCTAGATGTCATGCAGGCCAACAACGTTGACTTGCCACCTATATTCGATCCTCACCTTTATCCCTCTATTATTATCGTCGATTATTGCATTAATGAGGCTCAATACAGCTTGTAAAAAAGAATTAAAATACATAAAGAAACAGAGGAGTCTTTGGAAAAGATTATCCCCAGCAAACAAAAGACTGGACAAAATGGTTTTTGATAGTTGTTATCAAGATAGATTTCGAGAATGCACGCAAAAGATATTGGCTCTACCACCAGAACAGGAAATCTGATCTTATCAAAGTAGAAATGTCAAGCTCCTTTCATAACTAGATATTTAGTTCATATTTGTAACATAGGTTTTGAAATGTCGTTTACGGGAAGATTCGTTGAAACTGAAAGTTTCTTGGATTGGAATTTGAGAAAGAGAAAAAATGAATACGATTACGGATTTGAAATAATAAAGTTAAATTTTTTTTTTTAAATCTTTTTTGAAAACAGCTTTTTAAACATATGTTTCAAACATAGACATAGATTTTGCACGTATCTTTCTTCTGATCCAGTTCTTATTCAAAATTTATTTTCAAAGAAAAAGCTCAGGCAAATTTTTTCCCTACTCTCTCTCTCTCTTTTTTTTTTTTTTTTTTTTTTAAAGTATTAAGAGAACAATTAAACACAAAGTACTAAGAGAGAAAAAAATATTGAAATTGATCCTTTGTTATATTAGCAGAAATTTTTACTGTAATACCCGAAATTTTTATGGCTTATAATTTCCTTTGAGACAAGGAAAACCTAAGTCTGAATCATGATCGGAATGGAATATCAGTATAAGTTTGAGTTCTCTATTAACTAACTACAAGACTCAATAATAGATTACTTAGCCAAGTATAAGGCCTTTTAAGGAAAAATGCATAATGAAATTCCATGATTTCATGTTGGTCAAAGTTTGACCGAAAAAGTCAAAGTTGACCAAGGTTGACTTTAGG
>JAFMPE010124528.1:744-11644 GCA_024759925.1 Ficus religiosa | reverse complement strand
CTAAGGATGATCTCCCCATCTTGGTGTACAATTGCCTTGTGAGACTTTCCCTTAGAATCAGTGTATATGACTCCAGTTGCAAAGGGTTCTAGTTCATCAGAAAAAATAATGGTCATAAAAACTTGGTTCAGATTAAGACAATTCTTAAACAATGACGAAACTGGAAAATTTATTTAGGGGACTTGAATTAAATTAAATCTTAAATTTAATTTGTAGTATAATAAACACTATAATTTAAAGCGGCTTCCCTGCTAAAACTAATTATAATCAAATTAAGGGAGCTAAAGAAGCGAAATTGGGAAATTTTAAAAATTAACAAAAAAAATTCAGTGGGCCACCATGGGTGAAGGGGGGTTGCAGTCCTCCTCTCTCTGGACCCATGATGATCAGACAATTTCATCTTTATCATATGTCGTAAAATGAGAGCGGAAAATTTTTGTGGACATGAAAAACTAGCTGTGGCTAAAAGACACTTTCTTATCCTTAAATTGGATTATTGGGTTAGAGAATAGAGCTTTTCAACAAGACACAAAGCATATCATTTTATGAATTATGTCCTTGACATAAGTTTTTATATTATTTTATTTTTTTTTAACCGATTGGATGAGAGGCGTCAACAGTATCAATCATTGAAGGGTAATAAGGGCAAGAAATTTTAATCATACTTGAATCTTTTGTAGAGAAGACGATTTTCTCCACGGTAGCTTCAATGGCGACTTGCAAATTTTTTGAGTTTCCTCTGTTAAGAAGTTCCACAGCTCCATGCCTACGCCCAGCTTTGTCGAATGTTGAACCCGAAACTTTGGTTCCAATGTTGTGGTTCAAGTTGAAGCCATTGCTTGGACCACCCCCAGTTTCTAACAGAGCTTCATTAAAAGCAGATTGCCACTCTGTTAACCTCGGTCGATGCACCAATGTCTCTTCGACCCACTCATATGCCTTCTCAACCGCTTCCATATCCCAATTAACGCCCGAAGCTGAAAAAAATTCTTTGTTGCCTCGTGAATAGAATCCGGCGTTAATCATACTTGACCCTCCTAAAACCCGACCCCTTACGCTTGCAACGCCATCTTCGGAGGTGAACCTCTGTGCTGGTGTGGTACCGTCGTCTTCTTGCATGAGATTAGGAAAAAAGCCGCCTAAATGCAAGACATTTGGGTGTTCTTGAGGAGGACCGCCGCGTTCAAGGACAAGCACAGAGTATTTTTCTGATAATGTTGCAGCCAAAGGGCAGCCTGCTGTGCCGCCTCCGATCACGATGTAGTCGTATTGTCCCTCTAACCTCGGATCGGTCGCATCATACACAGATTTCATGTAACTAAAATCTGAATAGTATGGAAGAAAATATTCATTAGTGATAAAACATTTCTAAAGTTGGTGATTAACGCTTTAAAATTCGCCTCAAACTATACAAAAAAGGTACTAATTTGATAAAAATTTCACGTCACATCCTTTAAGGTCAGACGTACTAGAAATTGTGCTATAGTGGATTTTTTTTAATATTTTTTATTTACATCTATAGACGGTTGCCAAAACTATCGTCTATGCCCCTGTCGTCTATTCTCTGTACTTATTGAGGACGTCTTCGAACCGTTGTCTATATAATCTCCCTAGAAGACGGTTTTTCAATAAAACGTTCTCTAAAGCCTATGTTTAATATTCACAGTTAACATCCCGACATACGAGTACAAATCTGTTGTCCTCAAAAACGCATGTTTTTTAAACTAATCCTATAGTCTTCAAAGTGACAAAGTTGTAGGACAAGTGTATTACCGTGATCAGATTCGGTGGCCAACGCTAGAACCAGCAGTGTGGAATGAAAACCAGTGAAAAATATTACTAGCAGAAGAAGTGACAAGGAAGACGCCATTTCTGATTTTTGTCCCACCTCTGAAGTCACAAATTTGTTTGAAACACTAGAACTGTTTGCAAATCTTTCTCTCTCTCTCTCACTTTATTTTTTGCCTTTCTTTTTGTCCTGACGAGATGTTGTAAAACCATAATTTATAGAGAAAAATTTTGCTGCAACTTGGAGATTGCTCAAGATGTTGCGGTCAATATTGTTTAACGCACCAGAAGCGATATTTTAATAATTTTCACGTTTCATTTTTTTTTTTTTGTGTGTGTGTGTGTGTGTGTTTTTTTTTTTTTTTTTTCAATAAACAATTTTTTTGTTATCTATCTTAATATAAGTTGTAGTTTGTTTTTATTCAGAACATGTACTCTACATTTTTCAATTTTACATCAGATTACGTTTGATATGTTATATTAACATTTCTCAGTAAACATTTGATTTTGACATGAAAATATCTAAAATACCCTTAAAAAACAAAAGTTATTTGAAAAAAAAAAAAAAAAAGACTTGGATTTTAAAAAAAGTGCAACTCAAATGAGATTTTTCGTATTTAATCCTTTTATCAAATAATTTCTCTTGCTTTCATTTTTTCCCCCCAATAATTGGTCAGTATCAGTCTTTTGCCCTTCGTACACGTTGCCGACTTATCTTTAAAGTAATTTCCACGTCGAAATTTTTTGTCTTTTTCTTTTTGTTTTTTGTTTTTTTTAGAATTTCCTCATATGACTTTTTCGTTCCTAAATATCTACAAAAGAAATTTGTGGATTAATACGGCCAAGTTGATTGCATCAACTTGTCACTTAACTTTCACATGCTCAGCTCCAAGGTATGTAGTTTTCACATCGCATCATCAAATTGCACATTTTTCAAAGTAACTTTCCTTATCCTGTTGCCCAAGAAAAGTAACTTTACCTACTGACCACGTGTCCCAAAACATATTTTGTTAGGTTTTTTTTGTATGTCGGTAATTTATGGTAACTTTGTTAAAAAAACCAAAAATAATATTTTGTTAGTTAGCGTTAATAAGTTGGGTAAGTTACTTGTTTTGAATATATGGCTAGTTGCTTATTTTGAAAGTTGGGTAAATTACTTGATCTGAAAACTAGTGTAGCAGAGTGTGTTTGACTTGCTCTATATAGCCTACAAATTGACAGTTTCTATATTGATAAAAATCAAGGATAATTGGGTGCATTAAATTGGAGACTATTTTGGGATTTCATTTCTTTCTAATTTGAGTAGATTTCCTTATCCTATTTAAATTAGAAATTCAAACTATCCCAAAAAGAGAAGAATCTTCCATTTGAAATCTGAAAGCTTGGAAGATTTTATTTCTGGAGTTTCTTGAAGGTTTTTTGTGATTTATCAGCAGCAATGATGAAGGAAAGTTAATTTGGATTATGAAGGAAATTTCCATATTTAAATTTCAGAGAGTTTCCGGATGTGTTACAACAGATCAGGAAATACTTTGAAATTTAAATTATTTTTAATCCGAGATTTTTTGGTGTTTTTATGTGGCTGCTTATTTATTGTCTCAAGAAATTGATTAACTATAATCATTTGTCAATCATTAATTAACTATGGTCATTTATCAATAACTGGTTAACGAGCATTTTACTAAACAAAAAAAATTTGGACAATTTATTTAAAATAAATTATTAAAAATTGCCTGCTAGTAACTTAATTTTTCCTAAGATTTATTCTCTTTTATTTGTCCCAACTTTCTCTTTTTAAATATCAAGTTAAGTGGAGAAAAATTCCTAAGAAAAGTCTATGATGGGTACACTCCCTAATTTGTCAACAGATAAGTAGAATTTTGGCTTTGTGGTCCACCAGCGATAATTTTCCATAATGTAGCGCATAAACTCAACGAGCTTAATCCCTCCATACACTCTCTCTCCATTTCAATCCCACAGTAAGCTATTGGAATATTAGCCACAATAAAAAATCACATCATTATGATAATTAGCATTAGTGGAATAAATGTTGAGAACATAAATCTACCTTTATTTATTTATTTATTTATTTTTTGCAGACTTTCGTTTCATGAAATCTGTCTATGATGCTGTCGATCTGCCGTTGGTGGAAGAATACGACTACATAGTGATTGGAGGAGGTACCATGGGCTGCCAAAGTTATCCGAAAGTTATTCAATTCTTGTCCTTGAAAGAGGCGGTTCTTGTAAGAACCGAACTTTTTAACTAACTCGTGTTTTCCTTAGATATAAAGGAATTTAAGTCTGTACTATGTGTTTATGTGATGTTTCATGAAAATTATGGATATAATTATGGATATCAATATGAAAGTCATAATTTTATTATCACAATATGTTTGTGTACTTGTAGTGCAATTAGACTCGATGACAGTTCATTAAATTAAGTAAGAGGCCTTATAGCAAAAAAGGCAAAGTCATGATTTATGGTGTTGTTCTGGTCAGTGAATGACCAAGATAACTTATAACATGATTAAGATGGTACTGCAATTTATTAAGCAGTATTGAAATTAATTTGTGACCGACCATTATTACGGATATAAAATTAAGAATAAAGACTATGAACATTTTAGAATAGTCTGGAATAATATTTGGAGTAATAAATATTAGGTGGCAAATAAGTTCTAAGAAAAACCTATAAGCTATCCAGTTATGTGCAAATAAATTATGAACTGCAATTTAGCATCATCAGATTATTGGTAGCTCGGACAGTTTTTGTATTATAAAGATCATTAAGAAAAGGAATTGCCTATTAGGAAGTAAGGCCAAACATGGCATTACTTGAAGGCCAAGTACTTGAAGATAATTACACAATTATTTGATTATAATAATTGTAGAAAGAAATCCAAGAGATAAGCATGAGAGGAGTTTTTTAGCTCAAAACCTCTACATGGATGGATTTTTTTTTTTTTTTTTTTTTTTTGGGGACAAGGAAGTCAAAAAATTGTGCTTTAGGGCAAATTAGGTAAACCAAGGAAATTAGAAGACAATAATCTAACTATAGGAAAATTTGAAAATTCCACCTATATATAGGTGTAAGTAGTGGAGATTTGACCATTTGCTATCTTATCTCCTTTGTCTCTAGTTCTTAGACTAAAAAATAAATAAATAAATAAATAAAATAAAAAATAAGGATAGAAGAGCACAAGCATCCTTGGTGGTCAGATTTCATAGATAAGTAGCACGAGGATCTTATCTCAAATCCAAGACCCAGAACCCACTTTCTTCTAGCTTTAGAGGTATATTTCTTGATTCCTTAACTAAAGCGTTAGTTAGTTTTGGTTTTGTAGAATCTTAGTGTATTTTAAGCTAATGGATGTAAAAGCTAAGCTCATATTCACTTATTTTTTGTTCAATCGCCTCTAATGCTTTATTTATGCTTTGGTTAGCTTGATTTGCTAGCTTTAAGCTTAGGTTTAATTTTATGCTTTAAGATTAGTTTAGATGATTATATGCATTTGATTATGTTTTTATATGTTCAAGTTTGGTGACTATATGCATGTTGAAAAAAAGGCTCCAAAGGCCACCATTTTTATCAGTTTCCAAAACTGGTCTATCCAAGAAATTATACACAGCCAGAAGCTTTCAAGGGGAAAAATGGGTAAGTTAGAGACAGCTTTAAGCTTTAGGAAAACACAAAAGTTGTAAGTTTTGACAATATCTATAACTTCCGTCAACAAAGCTTTTCTAAATTCTAAACCAATTTTAAGATATAACTGAATTTTCAAAATTGTACATGAAAGAGTAAATTTCTGCACACATACATTCAACCAAATTAAAATAATGTCTTGAAATCAGTTTTTAAGGTTTTGTGACCCCTTTAAAAAGGAGCTATGGTTTTACAAAAATATTTTCAAAGAGGTATAAATTTAAATGAATCTCACAAGTGATTTTTAAACCATAAATGCTTACTATGTATTATAATATACAATTTTAAGTATTGTATCAAGAAATGCTTAATTAAAGAAGTTAAGATATTTTCTAAGTAACCAAAGCATTTTTGAGCAAAGAAAATAAAATGTGAAGAACTCTTATGAAAATTAATCAAGCCGGTGGTTATCGACCTAGAGCAAAAATAAGCTAAAATTACTAAAAATCAAGTTAAGTTTTAAAATAGAAGGCAACTTATTCGACCCTCTTCTTATACCAAAGTTACTTAAGAGTATTGTAACATTTTCATGACTTAAGTTAGTAGTAACTAAAATGACAATTAATCGGTTGGGAGACTGATTAATTATTTAACTAATATGTTATAATAGATATTTAGCTTATGTATTGTTAAATTAGTAATGCATAATAAAATTATTATGCTCTGTCTAAAAACAGGAAAATAACCTATTGCTTTACCTTTTGGTACGCCAGGACAAGAGCATATGATAGCTTGTATGTACAACCCCTGCCTACAATATAGGCAAAAACAGTTATATTGTTTTACATGTTTTTCAAAAATCATGTATTGATTTATATGACGCATATATGCTTTATATTTTGATTATTATTCTTGTTGTGGCAATATAAAAGTATGCTCACTAAAAATCAATCACATGACAAGAACAAGATCAAGTTTTCAAGTAAGAAATAATTAAGATTCAAGTTTTTAAATATGATCAGATCAAGAACAAGATTTCATGTATTAAATCAAGCGAATTTTTTTGTGTCATACCGACTTGCCACAATGGTAGTTTGGTCCATGATTTGAGTTGGATTGGGTTGGAGGATGGTGACGAGGCAAAGGAGGAGGAAGATCTAGAGGAAATCCTGATTGGTGATGGCGACAATGATGATGATGCTGATTCCGTAGTCTTCACCGACATCTCGTCAGAGTGATTTGTCCTAGACCCGAGTATTTTTGACCTTTTTGACCTTATGTTGTAAATATGGTATGATGGTAAAGTAGTCGACACTTCCATCTTGATCTTGTATATATTAGGCCTGACATGTACCAGACAACTGTTAGACACTGCCGGAAGACTACACTCTTTTTGTATGATGTATAAAAATAATTTAAAAAAAAAAACTATGGACATGTTATGGTTTAACTAAGTGTTAATCCTTATGATTAGCTTAGGATAAATTGATGATATGATATGATGAGATCATGATGAATTTTTAACATGGTATGATAAGTTATAATGTTTCTACGATATGACATGACAAGATATAAATAAAAGAATGGGTATTCGAAATATAGCAATATCCTTTATTGTGATGAGTTAAGAACTAGAAAATTGTTCTTTCATGTGTGGGACTAAACTAAATTCTGCAAGAGCCAAATCTTGTAACTATAGTAGCCGATTGCAATGTCAATTGCTAGAATAGCAACAAGAAATGAACAGGCTTCAAGGTCAAATAGCTCATCTAAATTAGATGCCTCATGTTAACGATGTTCCACCCTAGGATAATCTCATGCCTCTAGAGGTTCGTCAGGTACCAGTAGCTAATCAGGGTGTTCCATGGAATCTAGAAGTTCCACCAGCACCGGTTGCACCAGCTGGGGCATAAGCGAACCAGCCTACAGTTGAAGACTTGTTTTATAAGAGATTTAGGCATATGAAGGCACCTGAATTTGAGGGACTTGCCAACACAATAGAAGCTGATAACTGGCTTATTGATATCCAAGTAATTTTGGACTTTATGGGACTAACAAAGTAAGAAAAGGTCCTTTGTGTTTCCTATGCACTCAAGAAGGACACACACTATTAGTGGACGACAATTCAAATACGTAGAAATGTTACAAACATGAGTTGGCAGGATTTTGTAATCAAATTCAGAGGGATGTACTACAATAGAGAAACCCATGCGGCTCAGCAAGATGAGTTTAACAATATAAAGCAAGGGTCAATGACAGTATTGGAGGCTGTCAAAAAATTTGAACAGCTAGCTCGTCTGTATCCAGAACTTGTTCCTAACAAAATAGAGAAGGTAAAGAGACTGATGAAGATGTTTCACACAGATATTGCCAAGCAAGTGAATGTTGGTAGTAGCCCTCCAACCATTGTAGCTAATTGTATAAGTTGAGCTATAAGAGCAGAGTATTAGATCAACTAGGACAAGGAGACGTGGTGATTTTGAGTGCCAGTGCAATTGGGTGCCCTTAACTGCTACTGCTTAGCGGGATCGGTTAACATTCCTACCTATTGTCCTTGCATATCCTGATAGTCCACCCCCAACCTAACGTCGGACAGTTCATGTTCGACAATCCTCATAATAATATCAATCTCATAATCCCTTCTCCGTCACTCCAACTTAATTCTTCCGCGCCGTTTGCAGGAATTATGGAAGATTATTTCATATCAAGTGTCTCCATTATTCTACCATTTTTCCAACTATTACATCACCATTCGGCTTTTTTTCTATCCCATATTCTCAAATAAATTTAAGCATGATTATTAGTGAAAAGATCTCTGGACCAATATCCAATGGTTCCCTTCGGTTGAGTTCCTCAATAGATGTAAAAGCCAAACCAAATGTCCAATTCAACTACTTTGCCAATCTGAAGGACCTCTCTCATTGTGTCATTGCAATGAGGAACATCAGTGAGATGTTGAACACAACCGCCATGGAGCAATTTATGGTCGAAGATTCCAATGGTACAAGAAGTTTCGTGTTTTATGGGCCTCCTTCGCCGACGAACCAGTTTGATGATTCGTCCATGGAACGCTTCTGTCGGGCACAGTGATAACAATTTATCATTATCATGGCGGGTGCCTTGTGGACAAGGTAGTTGATGTGAATTTCAGGTCACGAGGATAAGTGTACTTCGTGTTGTAGATGGATCCACTTTCATTACCTCTCCAGGGACGAACCCTCAAGCAACTGTGATGATGTTAGGCTGGTAGGGTTTTTAATTATTTTTTATTTATTTTTATTTTTATATAGAATGAGAAAGAATAATAAGCATCAGTGTTTATACATCTCAAAGTATGTTGACAAGCAAAAATTTCAACAAAGTTGAACCGCTAAACTTCTCATCCCTATCAAATCCTTGTTCAATTGAATTTGTTAGCATAGAAAGATAATTACAAATTGCATAAAAGAAGAGTTAAATTGTCACACCCCAAAAACCAAGGTGAAGATGACTAAACTTAATATTTATCGAACATATGGAAAAAAAAAAGAGAGTTAAATTTTCATGTTGAAACCTAAATTTCTATTTCCTTGAATGAATGATGCAAATTGCACGTCCAACTCTTTTCTAATTTATTCTACTAAACTTGACCTAATGTTTTCTTTTAAAAGGTACGTTGGGCTGAAGATGCTGCGCGAAAGAAGCGGTACGAAGTAGATTGGAATGTTCCATAGCATGGGAAGAAAACTCCAACAAGATTAGGTCTGTTATAGAGCCTAATGTTTGCTTTACCAGATATACTTTAAAATAATCAATATCTAATACTGTTAAATCATGTGATAGTAAAGAATGTAATGGTGATTATCAAATTATGTACCCTTAATGTCTATAAAAATATAAACTAACCTTAGTTGATTTTTTTTCCTTTTAATTTTTGGCGTCCAAGAAGATTCTGGTTTTTAATCCTTCAAAGTTTTTGAAAACCTTAAATTAAAGTTAAGATACTACGGTTCATATTTCTGAATACATTTATTTAAAAAGAAAAGAAAAAAAAAAAAGAATGCACTGTGGCGATTGTTTGTAATAGGAGAAGGAGTTCTTTCTCTACAGGTGAACTTCTTCGAAAAATTTATAACTCAAAGCAAAACTATCGGATTGGAATCTTGAGATTGTAGAAAAATTATCTCCCTGGGTCATTGTCGAGCTTACTTCATGATCATGGGAGAACCAACGTTTTAGTTGTGGAGCCTAATTATAACGTCTTTTGAAAAAATGCCTTACGTATAATCAACACGCGGATCGACCATAAGGGTATTTTGAGGATTTCATATTTGTAATTTCAGTTATCGTAGTTTTTCTTTATAAAAGTGACATCTTTATTGGTGTTTTATTCATTAGAGAGGGCACAAAAACACTGAGGGTGTGAGAGAGACAAACACAATCATGTGGAGAGTGTGAGTGAATCTCTTGTAAAAACTTCATCATCGTTATCATAGTAAAATCTGCGGCGACAGAAATAGGAAGTAGTCATCAATTGGATGAACCTATATTAAAATTTTTGATGCATCGTGCGTTTTATTTTCTTCAATATATTTGCTATTGATATTATTTTGAGTTAAGTTGTGAACTAATTCTCAACACAACGCACGCGAAAGGGCACGTGAAAGAGATAGGTAACTACCAACGTGCCCAGGATAGAAGAAAAGAGGAGAAACAATCTTACTTCTCACATGGGAGATACAATGTGCACAGTAGAGATAACAAAATTCCTCAAATCAAGCGACTTATCTCCCCAAATCTCCAATATTGGAAATTGATCATATACGCAAGTTGACCACGAAATATAGAAGATCATGAAAGCAACATAAAATGAAAACTAGGGATATTTTTATATTATTTAGAATCCTTGTATTTTTCAGATAAGAGATTATAAACAGGAGACTAATCTAAGTGGACTTCTACAATGGGATAAGCTTACTTTACCTTATAAATAGGGTAAAACATACAGTTCGTCCGATTCTAATCTAACTTTCATGATTAAATGAATTCAAATACAAAAAAGTAGAACCAGAACTACGCAATCACATCTCATCCTATCCTTTTTTTTTTTTTTTTGGGTCTAAATGTTGTCGAAATATTCGTATATTTTTACAAAATATCAGTTTATACCACATATTTTTTTGAATTTCAAAAATAAAATCCCTAAAAACTAAAAAAAAAAAAAAAAAAGTCTAAGCTTTGGGGGGGAAAAAAGAAAGTCTAACACCGGAGAGAAACCTATCGGTCTCGGTCTCACCATTCGCAGCACCGTCCCCTCCTCAGGCATCTCGCTCTTGCCACCATACCCCAACCAGCACGAGAGTGAGCTGCCACTGCCCAACCCATGAGTGCTGTAATGACCCGCCTAACATAGGCCGTTACTATAAATACATACATACTTAACGTGTATCACATAACGTACTTACTTAGCGAAAATAGTGGAAAATTT
>JAFMPE010124515.1:647-11547 GCA_024759925.1 Ficus religiosa | reverse complement strand
TGCTGAGCGAAAGCTCACGTCTTATGTTTATGCTGTAGGTAAGCAGCCTATTGGCCATTTTTGATGCAAGACGGTGGGGCTCGGCAAGGCTAATTGTGAACCTACGGGATGGAGACCGCTACACGTTTTGTGTTATTTATTCGAAATTTTTATTATCTAGTATTTTTCCGCTGTATGTTAAAAGAAGTTTTAAACCCAAACACTTACTTTAGTACGTATGTATGGTTTAGTTATGTTTTTTGTCGAGTGCAGATATTAGTTGTTTAAAAAAAAAATTTATTCATTATCTTCGCATTAAGTAAGATAAGTATTTATGTAGATTATGTACGGTAACGGCCTACGTTAGGTGGGTCGTTACACTTATCAAACTAATACAAACATCAGTCAAGATTTACGAATGACAATCAATCCAAGCTTATCAATGATTTTCAAAAATTTCTACAAAAATTTTGTTGGCGTTTGGGATAAGGTGATTTTGGCTTATTGGGGCCTAAATTGATGAAAACAAACAAAATCTTTTTTTTTTTTTTTTGCTTCTTTCTTTCTTTTCTCTTTCTTTTCGTTTTGGATCCTTCTCCTTTTGATAATCTGGATATTTTTTTTTTTTAAGTTTTCTTTTAATTTTTTACAGACTCCTTTTTGTTTTGTTTTGTTTTTGTTTTTTTTTTTTTTTGACGTTTTTTTTTAATTCGAAAAGTTTTTTGAACTATCAGGAACGGAAAAAAACTAGAATTCAAACAAAAAGAAAATTTAAAAGTTATGCAAACCTGAGACTAGAACCTAAGTTCTGATACCAAATGATACGAACCCCGCTAAAAATAGCGAGACCCGACAACCAAAAGGAACCCAAGAACATTCTACAATCAGATTTGGATTGGAGACCTCGACCTATTACTTGAATCGTGACACGAACCTTGGTATAGATGACCGCAACCCAATGTCAACCCGCATAAAAGAACCTTGGCATTGTCGTAAACACCACAAACAGTTCTCCAAACGGTGGTGGAAAACTGTTTAATAAGTTGAATTTGAACGCCACAAGACAAAGTCTTGATAAGTTCGATTAGTTCAAGAATAACTTAGAGAAAAATCACAAGAGTGAATAGAATGCCAAAAAAATTTTATTGATATGAAAATAAGGCCTATTTATAGGCTGAGAATTACAATAATATTCCTAGAATATGTTAAGCTAAAGAAAATGAAACTAACCTAATAATTGTAGCCTAAAAATAAAAAAAGAAACTAACTTAATTGTTTGGCTTTATTTTCCAGCCATTTACACCCATTATAAGGAAAAGAAAACTAACTAATTCTTCACCAATCAACCCAAAAACGTGGACAACTAAATAGGGAATCAAATAGCTTGGTTCAAACTAATCAAATCCTCCAAAAAGCACGCCCATTTGCATGGATTGCATGGCTGACGTGGCTTCTTCAATTACATGGCTGAACATGAATTAAATTGACTATTTCAACTCTATTTGTTGATTCCACACATGTAGACTTGCCAACCTCTATCACAATGTGTTGCGCTAAAGTATTTAAAGCCTCCTTGAACCTCTTTGCCCGCGCTCTTGTAACTGGACCAACAGGAACTAGAACCGTATCCTTGGCTTTATCAGCAAGGACTTGATCTCTTCATTCATAGCAGCTTTCCATCTTGTGTCAGCTAAGGCTTCCTGCACACCGTTAGAAAATAGCTACGGTAGATAATTTATTTACAAATGACTGATTTTATTATGACAAATGATGGTTAGACACATAATGACTCATGAGATATCTAACCTAACTAGAAAGTTCAGGTTCATTTGTGGGTTTAGGTACACCTCTGGTGCTTCATTGTGGTAATTGTTTTCTAGATGGCATGGACACTAAATCTGAAACATCCTCAACAAGCGATTAGTTTAGTATATGAATTGCTTGTGGAACAACAGACTCAGCTTCAGCTTCGGTCGAATGTGGAATTGGTACCGCTTCTTCAATTGAGAGGGACTCAGAATCAAACAGAGGTGGATTTTATGCCACTTGTTCAACTTTTGGGCGATCAATTTTTGGACGGTCATTATAACTCATATCCAAATTGCAATTATTCTGATTATTAGATTCTGGGAGATGTCCTTCCTCAGTAGTGTGAAACTCATACTCTAGCAAATTGTTATCTAGTGTCTGAATTTCTTTTGGTACTCCCCCTAAAGTTTAGACTTTGAGGAAAAATACATCGTGTCTTAATGGAAAACAATATCCATTGTGATAAACATTCGTTAAGTAGGAGAATGATAACATTGTTACCCCTTTTGATGAAGAGCATACCCTAAAAAAACACATCACAATGCTCGACGAGTCAACTTGTTGCGCTAATATTTATGCAAGTGTACAAATGCTACACAACTGAAGACATAAGGAGGTAAGTTTGGAATGGTTTAGGCAACAATTGTGTTAGCAAAGGCTTGGATTGGTATTTAGAAGTTAATAGTACTGGAGGGTACTCGGTTGATTAGATATGCTGCAGACACAAGTGCTTCTCCCCAAAAGGTCAATGGCATACGAGCTTGTATCAATGAGGCACGGACAACCTCTAATAAGCGTCGATTTTTGTGCTCAGCAACCATTTTCTATTGAGGAGTATTAGAACAAATGGTTTGATGAACAGTTCCATGTGCTTCCAAATACTATTGATGTTCGGAACTTTGTTATTCTCAGCCATTGTCGCTACGAAGAACCTGAACATGTGTATTAAACTGAGTACAAATCATTTTAAGAAATTTTTGAAACAAGAAGTTCACTTCACCTTTAGACTTCATTAAGCAAACCCATGTCATCCGAGTGCAATCATCAATGAAAGTGACGAACCAACGCGATCCACTCATTGCAAAAACTTTATACAGACTCCAGACATCACAACGTATGACCATAAAAGGGATTGGGCTGGATTTAAAATTAATGGAAACAAAGCACGATGACTCTTTGCCATTTCACAAACCTCACATCGGAAACTTGAAATATTGATACTCTGCAAATAAACTAGGAAATAACTTTTTTAGGTACCCGAAAGAAGCATGCCCCCAAATGTTGATGCCACAACCAAATGTCTGATCCCTTATTCTTCCCCTTGGAGCCATCCACCATCAAAGCTTGATGAAGCCTTTGAGAACTAGTTGATGCCAAGTCCAAGTAGTAAAGCCTCCCTCGTCTAATACCATAACCAATTGTTTGCCTTGTTTGGATGTTCTTAAACACACAAAATTCAGGCCAAAAATTACGGCACAAGGTAAGGCTGTGGTTATTTGAGAGACTGACAAAAGATTATAATCTAAAGATGGAATGACTAAAACAGAATCTAAATTCAAAGTCTCAGTAAGGGTTAAAGATCCTTCCCTATTAACCGGGGTTGAAGTACCATTAGTAGTAGAAACAAACTTTTATGAGGATGTTTTAAGACATGAGACCTGTCTAGAATCAAATGCCATATGATCAGTAGCACCTTATTCAATTTTCCATGCACTATTAGAAACAGGTGAAAATATATTTAAAACCTTACCACCGTTGTCTGCGGCTGCTATCATTGTCGACACCTTTTCAGTCTTCTTTCTCTATGGAGCTTGACTATGATCACGCCATTCCGAATATCCTACTAATTCAAAACAACGACTTTTTGCATGATCAATATGATCACAATGAGTAAATTTGTACATTTGTTTGTTCATCATCCTTCTTTTTTTTTTTTTTGACACTTTTTTTTTTTTTTGAAACTCACGTGATGTACAAACTAAAGGACTAAAACTAAAAACAAACACTGAACTATGGTTGCGGCGCCGATGGGTATGAGCAACTGGCGACAAGCAACTCCAATGAGCGATCGTGACGATGACTACATGACCACCAGCAACTCCTGCGGGCGACAGTGACTGTGCATGAGATGGCGACTGCTGGTTCGACGTTCTGTCGCGACGGCTCCTCGACGGCGGCAGCTCTTGGTGCGTCTGGTTGTATCTGTTGCTCTGATAGCAACTAAAAAAAATGAAGATTATTGGAATTCAACTTGTATTTCGAATGAATCAAGAATGTACAATTTATAAGACATACATGCCTAACTAAATTAGGAAACAAATCAATCTAGCCAATTATCCCAACCGTAAAATTAATCAAATGTTTTGTAAATCTTCAACAGCAATCACGTGCTTTCCCATATGTGGAGTATATAATATTGAATTTGATGAAACATAAATGTAAAATTTTCCACTGATATATATATATATTATAAACCTATTATGTTTTTTTTTTTTTTTTCCTTAAGATTTTAGTATAACCCTTTAATCAAATAATAAGAAAACAAAATTCTAAATTATTCTTATTTTTTATAATTTTTTTGAAATTTGATCAACAAACAAATTAGTGCGTACCTCTGTGCGGCAATTATTGTATTCAACCGTATAATCTTTAAAAGCAAGTAAGCACAGAAATGTAGAGAAATAAAGTAAAGTAAGAAAAAATATATATAAATGGTCGTCAGACTCTTAAAAAGAAGAAAAGAAATCAAATAACTAAGATATAAAATGAACGTACATTAAATTGAAAAAGTATTTCCATATGATATTATATACATAAAAATAAACATACAATATAAAAAAAAACAAAAACAAAAACAAAATTATTAGTTAGAAAAAACTAAATGTAAAGCTTATTAAAATGTTTTACATAAGAAGGAAAAAGATGTTTGAATAGGAAGATAATTGAAAAAAAAAAAAAAAAGCTGAGCATAAATCATGTTAGGGATGCATATGAGAAGTGGAAAAAAGCATGAGCACATTTGAAAAAAAAAAAAAAAAAAAAAAACAGAATATTAAAAAACATATGTGAAAAGATAATATTATAAGCATGTATGTGAAGAGATAATATTATAAACATGAGTTTGGAAAAAAAATAAAAACAAGAGGACATCAAATGATAAACTAATTAAGGGTGTGGATGAGAAGAAAAAAAGATATTTAAATAAAAATGTATTTGAGATTAACATACTGCACTGAGTGAAATTCGTTAAGGAAAAAAAAAAAAAAAAAAAGGCATATACTTTGCCTTAACCAAAAAAAAAAAAAAAAAAAAAAAAAAAAAAAACACTATTTTGACACATTAGTATTTTAGTCTAGCACAACAAAAATTAAAGTAACTGATATTTAAAAACATATTTTATTAGGGACAAATTAGATTAAGAAAGTTAATCTATTGAAAAATGATATTTATGGAAGAAAAATGCTAGGAACAACAATTCTAATCATAACTTTTGAGTACCAACTTATGTGTCACATGAGTTGTTATTATTAATATATATTTAAAATATTGCCACATACTACTATAAAAAAACACCTTAGACAACACCCAAAAAGCGTCGTCTAAGGCCTTAGACATCGCCCATAAAAGTGTCGTCTACGTAGGCGTCGAGAAAAGTATCCATTTAGATGTCACTTTTACGAGCAGTGTCTATAACACCCACCTTTAAACAACGCTTTTACGGCCAATGTCTAAGCTAACTTTAGATGTCGCTTGTTTAACAGGCGATGTCCAAGGGTCTTTTATTTTTTTTTTCAAATATATATTTTTTTTACATTAGAACAATGCAGTACAAACTAAGAAGAGCAATATATACATTTATCTTCATTCAATAAGCATACATAGTCTAATATCGAAAGTCCATAAAATATATAGAAATTAAGACAGCACCATAACTTAAAAATAAAAAATAAAAAATAAAAAATAATAATAATAACTTGTGCTATTAAGGACTTCCACCAAGTAAAAAACAGGTTGCTCTAGATCTTTCAACTTTTTTAGCCTTAAAGGAAATAATTACTCCTCGGATAATACCTGAGAGTGAATTGTTATTGCACTGCAAATCAATCCAAGTGATGTTGATGACAAATATAAAGAAACGAAACGTAAGAAGAAGAGATCAAATGAGACAAACAGGTGGGCTCAATTACTACCTCAAAAGAATTAAATAAACCAACATGCACAAACAAATGATAAAATGAAACCATTCATTACTCAGGATAATATCTAAATATTCATAAGAGCTGAAATATTTGAAGTTGAAGTCTACCAACCAAAAAAAGAAAAAAGAGAGAGAGAAGTCTACAAACGAAAAAAAAAAAGACATATTTCAGCAAAAAAAAAAGAAGAAGTCTACCAACCAAAAGTCACTATTTGAAGTTGAAGTCTACCAACTAGAAGTCACTATAACTCAAAATCATGTCACCTTTATTGTTATATCCCTTGAAATCCTCATGTAGTTACAGTGGTCAACAAGAACTTGATTATCCCTTGGAAGCCTCATGAGACATGAACACCTACACGTTAGAACTTGGTTTAATTAGTTCAAAGCATTGAATTAGGAGAAGCAAAACATTTACCACAAAAGATCAACATGTGTACTTGAGGAATACAAATTGATATTAAATAAAAAAAAATTTTCATCTTCCTTTGACCATTCGACATTTGCAAGATCTTCTTTTGACAGCACCCTGTTCTATACAAAATACGAAGTTCATTAGTAGTAGAAATCAATGACCTGATTCTGAAGAGACAAAGAAGAACTCCATTTTGGAGAATCGAAATAGTCGAAACTTGTTGGATTAAACTCTATTGTGATTACCAATCTGAGTATACACACTCACGGTCACATTGCCTGGCATATACGTCCAACAAAAGGTGTCATGTCCCTACTGCAATAGTTCATCGATATTATAAAGAGTTTCTATGCTTAATTCACTACTGATTTGATCGATATTATCCAATGTCATTACAGAAAAAATCAAGTATTGACACTCTTTAAAGGACACATTATTAAGTTCAACCCAAGCCACATGTTTCAAGGTTGGAGCACAATAACTGTTCTCTTCAACTAATTACAAGAGTGCAAGCAACAGATACAATGCTGATAATTGGACCATATTTCTCACTGTGCATATTCTATTACTTTAGAAGACCACTGTAACATAAAAGGTAACATATTAAATCAACTGACATTTCAAAGTAGCATTATGGAAAGAATTAAGATATCAACTTCTAACAAGAGAATGTAGAGAAGTTTATAGACATGTTGTACTAGGAAGTTTGAACCAGTACTAGCTTTAGGACTATACAATTTTGCTTTATTCTAATTTGTAAAGAATCTCTTTTAGTTATTAAAGAACATAAAAACATATATAAACTAGTGATAAAATAACAAAGGAGGGCTATATAGGATCCATGGCAACGTAACGAAAATATGTATTAATAAGCAATTAAAGAAGCTAACCAAAACAATGGACTAGAAGAAGATACTAAAGGGAGTCTGATCACTCATATAAGCTTTGTAAGGAGTAGATCAAGCTCCTAAAGTAAGAAAGAAATAATTGACAAAAATTCAAGCAAAAATTAAATGCAAGCAATTCTAGTGTAATCCGAGAACAAGAATTGTACCCGCTGGGAGCAAAAAGAAGCTGGTATCTTGTAGCTTTTTTATGTAGATAGTGAAATATTACATGAGTAGCCAAGCAATGCAAATAGAAACATGAATACCCGATGGGAATCTAAATACTTCCCACATGACATCTAGCTTCTACAAGTTGACATAAGAATTAAGGACTAGGATAATTCTCTTTAAATCAATTGTCAACATAAACATTGTACAAGAAGATCTAATTATTCCAACATTTAGCCAATATCCTAACATAGAGAGTAGTAAAGAATTTCTAACCGAAGTCTTTCTTGAATGTTCCAAAGAAAGCAGGGTCACATACATCATGGATAACCAAAATATAATAGTAACACAAACATTCTCACATGAGTCAATTAGGTTTCTCAGAAGTCCTAGCAACAACTTTAAAAAACACAGTCACAACCTGAACAAACCAAACACCACATCAACAACCACACATAGACCAAGAGAAAAACAAAAACAAAAAACCAAAAAAAACCAAAAAAAAAAAAAAAAAAAAAAAAAGAATTCCCATTAAGACGCTAAAAAGTAAGGCAAATCGAGCCAGTGGTGGTGGGCTCGTACCATGATTGCCAAGTCGCCATGACTGAGAAATTCTTAGAGAGTGTTGTTCTGTTGCATCAATGAACCAAACTGTAGAGGACATGGATAAAGCAGAGAGACCCACAATTCAAAAGGCAAGGAAATTCAAATCAGAGTCGAGAAAATTTTGGGGGAAAATGAAACTTTTTGGTAAGAAAAATTACGATAACTAAAATTCTTGATAAAATTAGCTGAAATGGGGGCAATTGTGGAGGAAGCCATGGGCTGGTTGCCCTTCGTTTTGGAAATGAATATTGGACGATGGGTGTCGAAAACATGAGTGGGACAGAATCTCGAGAGACATATCCGAGACAACTTATTTTGTAAAAGAGACAACTTAAAATAAAAAAGTACTTGAATGAACTACATCTAAATATATAAAAGTTTAAGGGGGAGAGAGGGAAACGAACGAAGGGGGAAACCAAGAAAATAAACACAAGATATAACTAATGGTACTTAATTAGTAAATCGAAATCGTCGTAAATATCTCACTTAAATCTTTTTATAATCAATCAATTTTTTAAAAATATAATCTTTTGTAAAGAAATTTTCTTTTTTTTTTTAATAGACTTGAAACCCGTATGTTGTTTCTTTCTCTTCCCCTTAATATAAACGAAGACTTCACTATTTCTTTTTTTTAAATGGAATGACTGCACTTTTATTGATTATGAATCACATCATTAACAACAACACCATAACATAAATACAATTTGGTATCTCTTCCAGTCAAACCCGCTCATTATTTAGAACTAAAGCAGGACGAGCAAGTGTGTGGGTCGCATCATTTGCTAAACGAGAAATGGCACAGCAGGAACTACCACCCAATCCATCTATCACCTAGAGATATCCTCAATTATAGAAAAATCAAGAGCTAAAACCTCAAAATTGACAATTTTGTTAATTGCAAGGGAAACATCACTCTCAATGATATGGACTCGGAGACCACTGTCCATCGCAAATTGCAGCCCTTCTCTAATGGCTATACATTCGGCTAAGAGATGAGAGAAGACCCCAGGGACTTTCTTTGCCATAGCACCCATAACAAAACCTGCCACATCCCTGACGATTGCCCCTATCCCAAACTCCAATCCTGCAACTACTGAAGCATCAGTATTTAGTTTCAATTTACCAGAGTCTGGGGCACACCATCTGGTGCTTTGAACCCGTGTGCTATCTTGATCGGGGGGGCATTTGCTTGAGCCATCTGATAAGTATGCAGCCACAAGCTAGAGTCTTCAAGCACAGCAGAAAAGGATTTAATGCAGCCTCCATAGATGAATTTATTTCTTTCGTAACATAATCACCATATCAATGTGAGCATCACTGTAAACTCATCTTTAGAAATCTGACTCCTCATAAAAAGGAGAAAATCTTTACCCGAAGAGCCTCTGAAAGTTCTCTTAACCACAGCGAAAACGCTCTTATCCCAGACCTCAACAATTGAGTCACAACAAACTAAAGCATGTATGGTGTTCTCTTCGCTCTCTTGACATCTCCTACTGTAACGCCCCGCCATCCACGTAGGACCGACTACGTAAACGTGGGCCATTACTTTACGTACTTAACTTATTTGTCTTACTTAACATGTTTCTAATGCTTAAGCTTTCAGAAATTTCAGAATAATTTTTTTTTTCCTTTTAAACTTTATTCTAAATCGCAACTTAAATAAACTTATGCATATGGGTAAACTGTACCACGACTACCCATAACTTGATATGCCGATTATAAGGTCACACATAACCTTTTAAACCAGACATTTGAAACATCACCTACGTAACATGGTACATATTACTCAATCATACATTTACAACTTCATAATCTAAAGAGTTTGCGGAAAATTGGTATCTCACACCGCCCTTCACTTGCTGTATCATCTCCATGGCCCCCGAGTAAAGCTGCAGGCATCTAACCTACAGTATGAAATATACTGATGAGCTTTCGTCCAGTAAGTACAAACATAATCTCACAAAACACGTCAACAAATATCGTACAACTTATGCATGATCCATTTATGATCGATTATGAATGTCTTATGCTCCATTATGGACTTAATTATGAACTTATTGTCTTGCTTAACATATGGGCCCCTTGTGTACGTACCGATTGCATGCATTCCACAGAAAGTTAAGGTTTGCAAGGTTCCTAACAATTCTGCGAATCATATTCATAACCCTTCACGATCTAGCGGAAGGTCTTAGTATCTTAAACTTGAACTTGAAACATACATAATCCTCCACGATCTGGCGAGAGGTTGGTACGACACCTTACTTGTCTTATCTTATGACTTAATATGTTCTTACCATGTGGTTTATTATTAGTGAACATGCCTCATGATGTCACTATATCATAACGTAATATTAACCATAATATATACATACACATGGCATATCATGGCATAGCATGGCATAACATGACTTGATATAGCATAACATGGCATAACATGACTTGACATAACATAACATACATGAAAAACATGTGATATACTTGAAAATAGTTTAATATTTTCCATACTGTATGTGAGGTTTATACTTACCTGATGTCCTACGCTCTTGACCTAATGTTCCAACAAGGTACATCAACATGTGTAATTCATGTTATCAGGTAGGGTGTAAGAAACGAGTCATTCACATTCTATCCTACCATAAATCATAATCATTAAATGTCGGTATCTTAACCAACATTCGTGAGTATCCTTAGTTATATGTCCCCCCTACATTACCTTATGATAACTTGTTTAGTTACTTAAAGTAACATTGGGTATTAGGCCCAATCATACTTGAATATTATTAGGTTACTATATGCAACTTCGGGCCTAAGCCCGATTACCTTTAACCCATATCCCAT